>LOND01001359.1:50828-63344 GCA_014220965.1 Paragonimus kellicotti | reverse complement strand
AAAATGGCAGTCAACTCGACCTTCATCTGAGCATAATTATATCATCAGTCACAATACTTAGAGAGGGACTAGGCAGCTGGTAGAGAAAGTTCAAGCAATTATTACACCATTGTTTGATGAAAATGGACAAGTCGCAGTTAAAACCACTCAGTTAGCACAGATCGGACTTTGAACCGCATTTACTACACTCTCCATTGCATGCTTTCGCTTGTCTGTAAGTGGCTTTTGCTGAATACCGGCGATCTGTCGATACAATTTTACCTGACTGTACGTCATTTTGTACGTGGTCTGGTCCATCTCATTTTTGTCCAAACCATAGATTTGTCTGTCCTCTGCATTCTGACAGTTCGCCAAATTTTCTGTTCTCCAATGTTACAATGCTGAACTTCATATTAGTTAGTTACACCTGAGCAGTCAGTCTCAACATACACACTAAATCTGCATTTTCAACGGAATTATCGTCGCTTATCCATGCATTTGAAAATTGATTTGTATATTTCCGACCTATAGACCATGTTAATTTTATCGCCAATTAATTAGTACTGGTTTTAACGGCTAATATTTTATAGCCAATCGTTCCTGTGACGAATTGGGTAAACCCGCCTGGTGATTAGGATCTTCTCTACAAGCTTCTCTGAAGTTTAATGGTTTCAGGACTTATGCTTCTACATAACTCCATATTGCTTGCTTCGGACTAGTAATTACATTACGTGAATGGAATACCTAAAACGTTTTTACAAATAGCCAGGAAATTCCTAACCATCCTGCCTTTTATTGACGCGCGTTATGATACAAACGGTAATGATTAAATATTTATTCAATTTAAGATGTACAGTAGAATTCGGCAACGAATCTTGGAACGGCAGTGCACGGAACTATTGCACGAATTGGCCGGAAAACCGGATTCTCCACAAGGTGCAGCAGAACAAGGCTTTGCGATCGAGGTTAGTTTGCACGCCTGTCGACCTGATTGATATTTTGCTGTTTACAGATCACCGGGAGACTGGGATGCCTAGGTTAACGCGTACTCGGCGTTTGAGCGAATTTTATTCACGCATCTTGTCTCCCGTAGACTTCGGCTTTTTAATCACCATACTTTTTGTGTTCCAAATGGTCATTTTTGTCAACCACCCAGATAATATCAAACTTACCGGTTCTTTGCATGTCGTTTGATGACGGCTCGAACGAGCGGTATTCTTGTTGCTAAGACCTACGGTATTGTCAACTGGAGGTATAGACACGATTTCACCCTGTTGTTTTTGAGACTCATTTGTAGGCCTAATACTCCCCGCTACTGGTTTAAGTGCTGTTTGCATCATGGCTCACAAAGCCATCATCACGATTTCAGCCGGAGGCTATTTTCAGCGGACCACCACATGAAATATGAAGACGATTGAGATCACTGTTGTACTTTATGCTCATGTGATCCTTTGACCCTAACGGCGCGGACGACCAATCATACAATCACACGTTTGAAATCCTCCTTTAAATAGCTCGAGTTTCCCTGGGGTCTTCATCATCATCATCATCATAGACAGCAATACATCAGTGGTTCACACTGATGCTTAACTGCCACACAACCACGAAGGAAAAAAACTATATAGGAAGAGAGAAGAAAAGAAGGGGAGGGAAAGGGGACCTAACTACTAAAAATAGCTACGTCTATATTTAGACATACAACATCAAGGCGCCTACACCTTGAACAGCTTGATTCTATCAAGCCCCACATTGGTAACTCAATTTGTTGCATACTATGCTTTCGATTGGTGCATCATGGGGTTGTTGGCTGCCATACTGTCCCAGGTGTGTGAGCTCTGGATACTGATAGACTGTTCAAGAAGTTCGAGAAATCGAGGCAAGTTGGACCCAGCTATGATTGTGTAACGGTGTCACCATTATCAAGCTAGAAATCTAACCAACAACATCGTTGTTGTGATTTATCCGGTAATCAACCTCGATAGCTTTACATCACTGCTTAACACTGATTCGTAGCTGTTGCCCAACCAAGGTAGACGATAAAAACAAGTCTCATTTTACTAACTGAAAAATGACATCGGATTCTGAGTGATTTAAATTGAACATTTTGGCCGAGACAAGGTTGTGCGCTGCAGACAAGGTTTAGTATGAACGAAACCCGAGTGCAGTACATCTGTTTGAAAGAGACCGACTGAAAAGTGCAAATGCGAGAACGGACATCACTTGTGAGTGATGCACAAATTATACCATGCTTTAAAGGTAAGAGAAATGGAGAAGATGGAGCTTAGTGTACGTAGTTTTCATATGTAATGTCAGTCATTCGTCATCATAGTCCCTACCTTGCAAACGAACGACCGAGTTCTACGTGAGGATAAAGCTACACCCTCAAGTCAGTCTCTTTGCGGCCTTCACTTTAATGATTCGTCATTTGTGCCTGGTTCACAGAACACGAAGTCAGTCATTGGCAACATTCAAACCATTGAATCCGTTTAACCTCCATCCTTCCTTCTGTTTTCACCTACCGATTTTGTGAGTAACGGCGGACTGGCCTAGGAGCCAAACCTAGCTGTGCCCAACCTACTGATTGCTCTCTTCATTTCTCTGTTGTATTTCATCGTTTGTCCACCTTGAAGGTTGACACAGTTGCCTGCGGTATCGGCAAAGAGGGACATCTCTCTGAAGGATAGGCATGTAAGATATGGATGCGAAACATGAACACTCACAATCGGATATTTGCGGTCAGTCGCACACATATTAGTGTGAATGAGTAAGCCACATTGAACCAAGGCCGCAGTATTTTGATCGTGATGATCAAACAGCTTCGTATGTTTAGTCGTTGAATATTCGCTGATCATATTTGGTTGAGCCATGTGTTGAAGGTGCCAACCCATCATTTCTCACATTGGGCACTATTTGTCGGTTCCGTGGGCGGTTCATTTGGAGAAAATGACTGAGAGTTGTCTGCCTCCGCAAGCGTTATATCGTTGTCTACGTTAATACCGATCCTTATAAGGAACTGTTGGCCACCTCGTAGATGAGCACTTCGGTCTATACTGCAGTGGCTGCTTTTGCTCGCGTCGTTATCGTTATTCACAGACGTCTGTGATATATAAGCGGTCGTCCGTCCCTAAATGTGACCGTGAATGCCTACAGTCTTTCCTTTAAATATACTTAACTGCAAATTTGTTTGTAGCTTCGTTTAAAATGTATGCTGTTTCAGCACCGTGGTCTCTCTTGAACGTGTTCATGCATTCTGAATTGCTCCAAATAACTTCCTTCAACTTACCGATTGTACTTCTCAGAGAAGCTCATTTTTTATGTTTCATCAGCGTACCAACCATTTGAATATGGTTCTTTTTTTTGCAGCTGTTCACGCTTGTGCATAATGTGCTTCGCACGTTTCGGGATGCCCGATGTAAAATGGGACGAATCATTAACGATGAAGATCTGTACTATTTGACAAAAAAGGTCTGTTGTGCACTCCAATACAACAGTATGCTTATTGTTACATGTTAAGTGTACGCCCCAATGCTCCATTTCAGATCACGCAGCTTCGTTCCGAATCCCACGCCTTCCTACGAACAAGGAAGTTAACTGGTAAACAGCCTGTCTGTTTGCAATCAATATGTGACCCGTGTAGTCCACATTAATAGTACATACTACACATTGAGTGCAGCCGTTTAGTCGTCGCTCGCACTCACACCATCCACTCCCGTACGTCACATTTGTACGCCACAGTAAATGCTATGCAACACTTTTATATCGAATGAGGCCAACAGACTTTCAGTTGTGTTATTGGTTGTGCCACTTCGTTGGCGTAGCCACAGTTACTTGATCCTGGGCATCGTGTTCATAAGGACGATTCGTGATGAAAAGTGTTTGTCTGAGCCATGTGTTTGGTATCGAATGAACTGGTTTGTCAAATCAATCTGTAAGTAAGTAATTTAATTTTGTATGTTCTTCGTCAGTTGTAGTTAGCAACTTGTCCACTGGACCAATCTTCTGTGTTTCAAGAAGTATCTGTTAAGTTTCCTTTATTTTTCCAACTCTATGATTGAAAGCCAGACACAAACGCTCACACACGGCCGCACTTATGAATCCGCTTTCGTGGCCTAAAACCAAATATAAATGATCGGTTTCGAATGTGTAAACCGTGGCTGATCTGCCCTGATATCTTTTAATCGTTTTCAGCTTGCTCAAGCGGTCATTTTGAAAGAAGTGCAAAAATTTCATCTTGCTCAGGCCGCCAGTTCTTCGTCGTTGTTTTCCGCTACTCTTGCCCCGGAAGTTTCTCCGACAGTCCAATCTCGCGTTACTACCTACGTGAAAAAGTACATGGAATCCAAAGGGTCATTCTATCGCAGACGTGTCCAACCGCCCCTCGTACCTCCGATGTCCAATCTACACCACTATCACCATCATCCCCATCAGCATCCGTATCCATTGCAACACCATGGAGTGGGACGTGCGCATAACATGAAAACAGAAGGTCATTATCCTTCTCATTCCTCTCGTGCTGTCGTTCAACCTGGTTGTCCACAGCCTGTGCACTGTCTTCCAGTTGGACATGGCAACGGGGCAACAGTTTTGTCCCAGTCGCAACAACGCACCACTCCTCCAGCAGAAGATCCAATTGCCGCTGGTTCTGATCGCCGCCTTCAGATTTGAAATTTATTTTCCCTTTCAATTCGTCCATGCGTGTGTTCGCGCGCTTATTTTTGCTGTCGCGTATTGGATCACAGAAACCATCCACATTTGCATACCAGCAACATCATTCTTGTCTATAGATCCAATAAGAAGATAACGGAATCCACGATGTTAGTGTATATTTGCTGACAGGGTGTTCGTGCACAGATGTACTCTTTTATACAACATTCTCACACTAACATTAACGGACACATGCGAACCTTATGAAAAGTACCCCGCTGGTGTATCCAACTGTTTGAGTATTGTTTATAGGAGGAGGACACACTTTCTTTCCCTTGGCTCCACAAGCACCTCAGTGACTATTTTTCTCTTGTTCTTTTTTGTTAGTTCTCCTCTCTTATCCCAAAACGTACTGGACCCCGAAGTGTGATTGCTCCTCGTTCCGCATTATGTGGTTCGGTCGATCCCCGATTGATTGTTTTTAGCCACAGATCTGTTGTTGTTTAATTGTACATATCGTTACGTGTGTGGTGCATTCAAGTGACACTTGATGATATACATTTTATTGCACATACTGCTAATAGGAAGACAAGCAGGATGCACCATAGATTATCCCCTGTACACCGTTACCGTCTGCCTGCCGTGACAAACCCCCTTCCAAAAAGGGTCTTTTTGCCGCCCACTGAACCTGTGGTCTGTGGCGACCAGTTTCTTTCTAGCTCCTCTGTTTTCTCTTCCAGTCTATCTTTTGCCAGCCTCTATGATGATCCGTGTTCATGTCTGAAAATGAAAATGTTCTTTTGTCACGCCGTGTACGGACAAACATGATCAAATGCACCAGTTTTGTAAACAACCCTCCTTGACTGTTTTTTTTTTTGCTAACTGGGCTTCAATACTCCCATCACAATTTGAAAGGGTTTTTGAGGAAAACACCCTTATTCAAGTGTTCTTAAGCAACTGTCTTTTGCTAGAACTGGAAAAATAGTTCACCAAGAGTATTAAGAGCTACCGATTTGAGTATCTTTGTAAAATTTGCTAAACCTGTATTTAGTGTGTTTGTTTTTCAGTAGACGGGGGTTTACTCACCTATACTAGTTTGTCTGGTTTTCGTTTGTGCTTCGGGGATTTTGTAAATTTTATTAAGTGTTGTCAGTGTGTTTGACTACGAAAGGCACTGCGTTAAAGCAATGCCTGATGCTTTTTTATGAAAACCAGGTTACTTCATAAACGGCGATAAAGTATCGGACTGCTAAGTTTAGGTGCCACTGGCAGTCGATTGACGATGGCCAGCACAGTGGTCAGCTGCCTCACGAACATTGCTGTGACGTGGAACACGTAGTGCTTGGAAATCGGCATTTTAGAGTGGTTCAGTTTATGGCTTTCCTTGGCATATCCCACAGCAGCCTTACAACGGTGCTGCACGAAAAGCTGGATGTGCCAAATGACTGTGATTGCTGGCTTCCCAGAATGTTGACATTGATGTGGCGGGCGGATTCGGTAGGTCGCAATGGCGATTTACCGTTATCTTCGATAGGAGTACAGTCGATTTTTGTTCGATGACTAACTGGGGTCGAAACATTGTTTCAGCACTGCAACTCAAAAACAAACAAATAAATGCTGTTAGGGCAGCTTGAGTTCCGAACCCCGAGAACGTTTTGAACTGAATTGTTCACGGGGATCATCGTAACCATTTTCCGGAAAATTCAATCTTTTTATCCATTATACAATCACTTATTTTTGTTGTGATGCATTGATGTATTCATTGTGTGAATTATTTCGGGGACGAACGCTGGAAGATGTTGACGGAAACGTTTCTCTTTTACACGACGAAGCTCCGGTTCATGGTTCTTTAGTTCAACAGGCTTTCATTTAGGATCATGGTGTAGACCATCTGGACCGTTGGCCGTGTTCTTTAGTTCTGGATCTCATTCACTTCCTTGCTTCGATTTTTGAAGAAGCCACATTAGATGACACTGAGAATTAGGATGTATCGGAATCGGCCTTGAAAGAACGCCTTTATAATTGTAGCCAAAACTCGGTTGTCTAGGTATAGTAATGCTGACGCTAATTGTGACTGAAGAATACTGAAAGTTTTTTTTACCACCATGTATTATGAAGTCAAGTGTAATGGATGGATTGGTGTCTTTGTGATTCATGATTCTACAATCAAGTAGGAAGCCCCTGTATCAGTGGCTGCGTGGGTTTGTGTTCGTTGCACCGCCTGATGTATGTGCGCACAATCTTAGGTTCATTGTCTGTTATGGAACGGAGCGATATCTTTGCTTGTGCATTCCTCACTCTGCGTTGGACGGTTTGTAGATGCAGTAAAAATCGAATGGAAGCTTGATTGGGGCGTCCATTCATACCAGCAACAAACATTGAGACATCGCCTAACAAGGTTTGATCGAATACGGATACATAGTGTACTGGGAGAGTGGCTAGGTTGGAAGTTGAAAACTTTCAATTGACTCGGCCGTGACCACAGGATTTGACGTTGTGTTCCGGTGTGGACAGACCCTAACTGTGAAGCAGTTCAATGTACATGGTAACTTTCTCATTCCATAAGTCAGTTTCAGCACACGATCTCTTATGTTCCTTGTTCAGTGGAGGAACTGATGTGTGGTGTTTTGTAGGTAAAATTAAGTCTCTTCTAACACAGAAAATGGATTTGATTCCGCCAGTCTCCCCGGATAGGAGATTTTCGTGTGCCGGTCACTTCTGTTGACCCTCGTGAACACTTTCAATAAGTATTAAATCCTTTTTAAGATGAGGGAGGAATGCATGGTCTTTTCCAGATGTGAGCGGCCTATGGAGGACAACACAGTGGGAAAGACTTCAAGGCGGAAAGCGTTACAAATGTTTTCCAAGGTTTATGATATCGTTTGTTCAGACAAATTTTCTCTCACTGGGATTCGTTGATCTCGTTCGCATAATAATATGGGCATTTTTAACATAGCAATCGACACAGTTTTGCTAGTGGATGTGCATGATTTTGTGTGTTGTTGACATTGAACTACAAACCGTTTTCTGTTGGTCGGTTTACGTAATTTAAATCGTTCTGCTGTATTCCCACATCTTCCTGACACCCTCCAACTCCCCAAAGTTTTGTTATCGGCATACGGAAGCATAGGTGATTTGTTCGGCGTTGGACATTCGATTAATGACCAACACAGTCTTCAGGTTGGATCATTTCGGAACGCTACTGTTTGCAGAAAACTATTCTCATAATTGTTCACCTATCTTGCTCTTGAACCTACGTTTAGTTAGACAACTCTCTGACCACCTGAGTAAGCGCTCATTGAGATCATATTTGCATATTTTCCGCAAAAAGGTGAGGCGAACAACTCTGTCAACAACCTTTGGAAACTCAGAGTAGATCATATCAGTGGCGAACTTTGCTGTGGCAACCTTCATGCAAAAGTCAAGGCCAGTCAGTAGGTTTGTGACGTGTGAATATCTTTAGAAGCCATGCTATTCCTTGTTGAGAAATTCACTGCTACTTTAGTCCAGAGTAACTGAATAGGCTGTCCATTATTTTGAAAATCACTGTAAACGATGCTGTTGGCCGTTAGTTTGCTGGGCCCTTCTTGCCATTACCATTGAAGATAGGTGTGATCGTATGCTGCTTCCAAGCTTTCGATAGACTGTCAGTTGACGAGAGACAGTTAGAAGGTACTGTTAGCTATTTTGTCACTTTGGTGACAGTTTCTCAGGACGGCAAGGGGTGTCAAATCTAGGCCGGGTGACTTGTGAGCTAATCGGTTCACTGACTTGCGACACCGACATTTGTGGTAATTCGTTCAAGTCGCTCCCGGTATGCTGCTATGCACACTTACTTACTATTTATCCAGCATGTATTGCTAAATCCATCGGTGGTTTTAAGCCCCAGTGTGTTCTGTGTCTCCTCTGTTGGACAGTCTAAGTTCCCTTCCAGATTTTTAGCAAAACCGATCTCTTACAGCCGCCATGGTGTGATTACGCCACACTTGATACTTGAAGAATAATCGTTCACTCTGTTTTGTTTGGTAGCTGTTCCCTGATGAACCGATTGTAATCAGACGTTTGGTTCTTTTTCCAAACATCGGATTCTTACTAAATTGGGGATTTTGCCGGAGCCCGGCTGTTATCAACATCGAAGGTTTCTTCAATGATGGCCTGTCAAGGATGATTCGGACTGAATGTGATGTTGAAGCAAGGTTCTTTAGCCTTAGGAAATTCGCCTCACGTTAGGTCATTATACCCATATTTTGGTGAATGTACTGTCTGGTTCTATACATGCTACCATCCCTTGATCGTTGTGACCAACTGGAACTGTTTCTTAACCTATCGATCCTGACAGCCTTGTTAGTAACGATATACTCAATTCGAAAAGGCTCTTGATCTATTTACCACTTAGTATGATCCTGAACAGGCTGAGTTAGTGCAGCTTCCATTACTGCGTGAAGAACTTCTTCACCGAAGGAGGAAATTGCGTTATCGGCTACATTGTTCGTGATTAAAATGTACCATTATTCAGGTGTATTGTAAGCGTGCTGTCCAGACAGAGCATTATGCAAGGCTGTGTCAGTAGCGTTATGCACACAATCTATACACCACACCAATCAAGCAAGCGAAGTTTTGGGTGCTGTTAACTATTTGTCAGACTGAATCCGGAAGATCCGGTAACACCCTGTCACGAATACTTGAGTTGTTTGATTGCGAATCCAAATAGGGAATTACACAATCTCTTACCGATTTTCCTATCACTCTGGAGCACTGTCGTACTCAACTTCACGAATTTCCTCCTTACACCGAATCTCCGTGTATTGGTTACTACATGTTTCGCCGGGTTCGGAGGTGTCAGAGCTCATTCAGTTTGCTAGAGAGCGAGGCCGCACTGGTGTAACACCAATATCCAGAGCCATTTTCGTTGCCTGAGGCATGCGTTGTAGACAGATTTACTTGAGGAGATTCACGAGTGAGAAGAACTGGGTCAGCGCGTCATGGTGTGTTTTGAGGCCGCCGTCCCTGTTGGACTGACAGAGAGTCTGGGTTCGGCATCTGCGGAAGGTCATTTGGAGGTAATCTCATTAGCAATTGCATTGGGTTCTGTGCTAGTAAGCAGTTGTCTCCACTCCGGTCTAGCGTTTCGTGGTCTGTCTTGCAGTTCGGAGTGTTAAAGATAGACAGCAGTTGGCGTTCATTTTTGTTACACACTATCAGAGCTGAAATAATAAGTACCAGATGTAAAATCCTTGTGGTGGTCGTTGTTTTTAATCATTGTCAGGTGTCGGATCCGAAATGACGGCGATGACCGCCATGATGTTTGCAAAGGTGGTTTCCTAGAATTTCTTGGAATTCGAACGGATACGACACCCAAGAATGATTTTCCAAGTGCAAGAAAGCACGATTTAAACCGATAGCTCATGTGTGGTGGCGTTCAGCGTTTGGTCGGTGAAACTTGAGTGTGAATCAGCACTGTGTTCATACGGTCTACGATGCTGCTATCCAGAACGATGACACTATTGCTACGCCTTGTGACCATATTACAGTAGCCTTCGCCTTAAAGACAACAGATTGTCTTACCTACTTGGTAATCATTCAGTCAATGGCTGTAGTGTGCATACTGGACCGTGACGCATTTTGAGACAAACCAATGTTGCACGACTAGGCGCTGCTTGATTATCCCTCCAAATCCACTATGGTTTTTTTATGGGAACGATGTGCGAAACGAGGAGGTTTCTATGTTCTGTATGCAGAAAAGTTGCTTGCGATATTGTCTCTTACGTTAATGAGGGGTGTGCACTAATGAACATGAGATGAATCAAAAGGCTTTTTCTGGATATGTATTTCACTCATTGTTTGTAGCTGGGATAGCCACCCAGTTAGACGCTACTCAGTCGAATAGACTCGAAATTTACAACACCGTGAAAATCATTGTGTGTATGTGCATGTCGTTGTTTTCTGCTACCTTGGCGTGGTGGTCAGGCTTGTGTGTTGTTTTTTCAATTAGATTTATGTTGGGACCTCCTTGTCGAAACGTCACAGATGTAGTATGCGGGAAAGGTCGCCCCTGCATATTGACCTATCCGCGAACACTATATCCTGGTGCGTCCGGGATTGCAGTATGAACGAGCCTGAGTACGAATAAACCAGCTGAAAATTCGTGGCTTTTATTCTTGAACTGGCAAATACGCAATACGTGAGCATTCCACACATTTGCTGTCGAAACCCTACACCCGATGAACACCGCCCACTATTCCTTTCGATCACTGTCACCTCCCAAATCATGGCAGCAAACATTCTCTAATGGTGTCACTACAGTTGTCGTCTCGTCCCTGGTGGATTATTATTCCCTCCTGATAATTCTAGGAAAGAACGCGAGAAACTGAAGTCTTGATAACCGTGGTCACTGTTACTTGTCAGTTTCATAAGCCATTGTTGAATTATAGTAGCACAAAAGGTTCACAGCGACCGCAGCGAAGTCGGCCCAGTAGTTCCCGCCAGTCCACATTGCTAAACGTCATCCACTTCAGGCTGCGGACGTCTCAGCATGCCCTACTTCATCGTTAACTCTGTTAAATGTGTTTACATCAACTCATTGGTCTATCCAATAAGTGCGCTGAACCTCGCGACATTTTGGATTAGCCTTCTACTTCTGGACTCTGAACTTGAAATAGTTGCGTTGATGGGTGATTTTAAACCAGCCAGAAATAAATCTCCCTGCGTTCCCGTACATGGGTTTTGAAGACCTCATGGCAGCATGTTTTGTTCCCACTTAATGGATACCTGGGTTTAACTGAACTTGTCTCAAATTTCGCACCGTGGCGGGGTGGTGGTGCCTCTCGCGTCTCGATTGTTTTTACCAGTATGAACCTAATGGTCGACAATCCCGAATTCCTTGTCCCGTCTGGTTTACCGATCATGCAGGGATCTCGCTCAATTTGATCTACAGCACACTAACCTAACCAGTTCTGCCATCGGCAACCATAGAAACTACCGCAGAACGAATGTTGACACCACGTTTCTACTCGGAAGCTCAGGCTTTTGAAGAACTTAACCACTTCCATCCAGTTCATAAACTGTGTTTCGAATTGATGGGTGTTCTCACCACACCCGTTGAGGGGTCTCCACCACTGGCTGTTCGGAGGCACGATAGGTCACCATGTTAACGTCACTGTCGAAAACCCAAGCTTATTCTTGAGAAGCGGCCTGCGTGGGTGAGTTACCGAAATTCCCAGTCCCGGAGTGATCACATTGTTCATGCGCAAATCAGAAACCGATGCACCACGCTTATCCGAGAGTATCGTTTGCACCATCAGCAACGGCTAACTGCACGTTTTGTCAGTGACCCAAAAAGCCGGTTTTGGTATGCATCATTCAGCTCATAAAACAAGAACTGGAGAACCACAAATCTTTGATTTACTAAATTTGTTGCAGAAGCCGCGAATGTTTCCGTGGACTTCTACGGCGACGTTTTTGCTCTGACCCGTTCAGCTTCTCAGCTTCGGACTACCGACATGATGGACGGCATTAGCCCTGTGGATACTTCGTCTACAAGCATCTTTGATGAGTTCATGAGCCCTAATGATAGTTCTCCAGGCCCGGAATGTATTCCACACTAAGCCTTGTACGAAGCCGCCGAGCAGCCTGCTAAATCCTTTAGTCTGTTACTTAGGCAATCCATCTCAAGCGGCTTGGTACTCGACAGTTGGAAGCTAGCTAGAAATTGTCTCTGTCTTCAAAGGTGATAATTGCATTCATCCTGGTGATTATCGTCGAATCGCTATGCTACCTTGCTTGTCAAAAGTATTGGGGGCGCTTGTGTAGGATTCGCTGCGCACGTACTTGTCCTCACGCAACTTCTTCACTGGTGTACAGCATTGTTTTAGAAACGGTTGTTCCTGCACCACG
>LOND01001359.1:15059-26212 GCA_014220965.1 Paragonimus kellicotti | reverse complement strand
AGTTGAGGCTTGCCCTTTAGTTCCCGAATGCGTGCAATATACTACTCACGAACGAGGCTACCTGTTGTACAACACTGGTAACTGTAGGGTGTGAACAAATGTCTTCTGGGCGCACAACTGTGGACTGCACGACCGAATTCCGATCGCTCCGGCGGTGGCCAGAATACGACATTTCACTCGTCTGGAGTGACCACTGGGCAAGCGATAAATGGGTTGGAAAGCTACTTCTGGTGAGACTTGGTGCACTGAGTCAACAAGGTGTGTCAGAATTGAATTCGAAATCGACTTCACTCCGCCCTTAGTCAGCCATGTGAGGTGGTGCTCACGTATCCTCTGAGAAAGGCACCTGGTTGTGTGACCGACGTAACCGAGCAATCCAGAAAGTTATATCCACAATTTTACTACGATGCACCTATCGAAACCGTTGCCAGAAGTTTTATCACCCGTTCCTAGGCTTTGCTGTCTCAAAATAAGATGAAACAGCCTGACTTAGCTGTTCAGTTTGAGAAGTTATACGGTCAGATCGAATCACTGGTTTCATCATCACAGCTCATTGTAGAACATTTCAAAACCATCTTACTTAACACGTCCTATCAGTATCTCAACGCTAGACCACACTTAAGAAGTATTCTGACTAAACGGTACATCCAAGAGCTGAACGATTTAAGAAGAGATAATGATATTCTGTTGTCGAAGCCCGACAAGGGTGCAGGAATTGTTTTGATGGACAGATCGACTTACTTGCAGAAAATGACTGATATATTGAGTGATTCGTCTAAATTCAGCAACCTGCTAAACGAAAAAGATAGGACCAATGCGATCGAGAAAAGCATTTCTAGAACTGTAAGAAACCTAAAAACACTGAGATTGATAGACTCTGCGACATTTGAACGAATTCGACCAACTGGAACCATAATACCCAGACTGTATGGTTTACCGAAAGTTCACAAGGAGGGATGGCCATTACGCCCGATTCTTGATATGTGTAATTCTCCATATCATTCGATGGCACAGTGGCTAACAGAGTTGCTAGAACCCGTTCGGAAGGACATCGCAGTGCATTCGCTGAAAGATACGTTTGAGTTCGTCGATTCTATCCGGTCGCTGAATGTGGAAACAAGAAGACTGACTGACTGTTAGGTTTCTAATAGGTTTCACTTGTCCCATCAAATGTGATTAAGAAATAGCCTATGGTAGACAATGTTGGCTTACACCCGGAGGCGAACTTAAGCAGCTCGACTATCAGAGTGATAAAAATGTGTAGGGCTATTATTTAAATTTTCAATGGACCTCATATAGACCAAGAAACATGAGGAGGTCAATTCTGTCATGTTCCAGTGGTCTGTACATTGTGTTCGATCAGCGGAGCATCTGGAACAAAAATTCCAAGCATGTAAATGTGACCAATTTACAGCGAGTAAAAGTGAAACATCGATGGAACTCACTGGTTGTTTATTTGTAACGCCAGTATTGGTAAACAAATAATGGACTAAAAACAGAAATTAATTAAAATCAAACCGAACAAAACAGGGTTCATACATTTTCCAGATGCAAGTTTTTCCAAGATCACTTGGTGCTGATTAATTCAGCACACGATTCACTAAAGTTTACACAACACTAGTATACTGTTGGTGTTAACTAGAACTGCTTCCATAGTGCAATACACACAACGTTCAAAATCTGCTGGTTCTTACTTACTTCTTCAATCGTTCCTACTTTTCCATGAGCTGCCGTTCGGAAAGATGATGATCTCTGATCTTGCCTTTAGCTGATTTCCTCATAACATTTGGATTTTGCACTGAAGCCAAGGTTGTACGTCTTCATGGCATCCTTTACATACCGGCTGACTGTGTTTAATAATTATTTGATATCCCTGTTCAAGATGTAATTCGGTCACTAATTTTTCTTGCTTCTCCTGTAGTAGTCTTCTGCTACTGAAATTTAATTCAGTTTATCCCACCTTCATCTCATGCATGTGGTATTTGCTGCAAATTGATCCGGCACTGGCGGTATTGTGCAAAGTTCTCTTGGTCGCGTCAGTGTAATTTGCGTTTCCATTTATTGTGAAGTCTTCTGTGACCGTATAGACAATCAGAGGGGTCTGCTTCGGGCTATAAAAAACAGTATGTTTGTTTACAGAAAATTACCTTTTTGTTGAGGCGGGCCAAAGTAGCAGCTACATTCTGATAACAGTCCCAGAAGCTTCTGGTTCGTTTCACTCCGGAAAGTGATTAGTAGAATGAGATGTTACTGCATTCTTTTATATATACAAAGCACGGAACTTCTGAAAATCCAGCTGTCACAACAGCGAACTCATCACACTTGTGCATGACTGATTCCAAATGTGACCAGACCAGTTTTTCAACATATCTTTTGATGGCTTTATTTTGAAGAGCAGTGCAAGATCCAGCCAAACGGGAATGAGAACAAAACATCTCCGTGGAGGGTTTCTCAGGTGCATGCTGACAGTTCCTTCAGTAAACTCCAGTTTTTAAACAAAGCTTTCTGTGATATCTGCCTTTGTCTTTCCAATTCCTGAAATGCCATAACCGTGACAAAACCAAATATTTTTCTTTGACTCTTTCTTGGTTTCCGCACCAGAAGGACTACTACTGATGAGTGAAGTAAATCAGAAGGCCTTTCACATATCAGCAAAACGTTCACCTTCCACAGACGTTTGTAAAAAATCATCAGCGACGGAAGCCAGTGGTAGCTTATCGTTTTGGTAATTCGTCAACAAGAGCCCCACACTTCTCATAACAGACGGGCAGAATTTCAGCCCCCTTGTGAACGGAAAGCCGTTTTGGTTGCTTATTACTTTATTCGATGCTTTCTGTTATGTACACCAGAATTTGTCTCATTATACTGCGAATCGATTTTGTCGTTTCTTCTCTAAATTGTCTGTACGGAATATCCATACGAAGGCGGAAAGTGTTACCAGTTGCGAATGATGTTCAATCTAAATCACTTAAAACCTAGACCATCCAAGAGTGACCGTGTTGCAAAACGTGAAGATGTGTATAAGAGTGGTATAGTACTAGTCGGACACGTGAAAACTGAGCTACAGGTATCATCCTCAGGAAGACAGGGAACTTGAAGTGATTTTTGAAAAAGTGTATTCACAGTGCGGGACGTGTCCCCAGACAGATTGGCCATGCATGACTGCCAAAATGTTTGGATACACGTGAGCCATGCAAAACAGTGTTTGTGTTCGTGGTGTATTTTTGCATGGTTTGTAATGGATATCTGATAGTAAACAACTTTCCATGTCAAACAACTGTCACGATGACAACAACCTATTAATATTAATAACATTAATTAAGTCGTGGGTTTCAACCCGTCTGTTGAGTTCTAATCGTGTGGTCATCGATTGGAAATAACACAATAGCTACTGAATCCCATCTCAAGGTGACCGAGCATTCTGGACACCAATCAAAATAGAATCTGACGTAGCCACTACAGGCCTTCTGATTTACTTCACTCATCAGTAGTAGTCCTTCTGGTGCGGAAACCAAGAAAGAGTCAAAGAAAAATATTTGGTTTTGTCACGGTTATGGCATTTCAGGAATTGGAAAGACAAAGGCAGATATCACAGAAAGCTTTGTTTAACAACTGGAGTTTACTGAAGGAACTGTCAGCATGCACCTGAGAAACCCTCCACGGAGATGTTTTGTTCTCATTCCCGTTTGGCTGGATCTTGCACTGCTCTTCAAAATAAAGCCATCAAAAGATATGTTGAAAAACTGGTCTGGTCACATTTGGAATCAGTCATGCACAAGTGTGATGAGTTCGCTGTTGTGACAGCTGGATTTTCAGAAGTTCCGTGCTTTGTATATATAAAAGAATGCAGTAACATCTCATTCTACTAATCACTTTCCGGAGTGAAACGAACCAGAAGCTTCTGGGACTGTTATCAGAATGTAGCTGCTACTTTGGCCCGCCTCAACAAAAAGGTAATTTTCTGTAAACAAACATACTGTTTTTTATAGCCCGAAGCAGACCCCTCTGATTGTCTATACGGTCACAGAAGACTTCACAATAAATGGAAACGCAAATTACACTGACGCGACCAAGAGAACTTTGCACAATACCGCCAGTGCCGGATCAATTTGCAGCAAATACCACATGCATGAGATGAAGGTGGGATAAATTGAATTAAATTTCAGTAGCAGAAGACTACTACAGGAGAAGCAAGAAAAATTAGTGACCGAATTACATCTTGAACAGGGATATCAAATAATTATTAAACACAGTCAGCCGGTATGTAAAGGATGCCATGAAGACGTACAACCTTGGCTTCAGTGCAAAACCAAATGTTATGAGGAAATCAGCTAAAGGCAAGATCAGAGATCATCATCTTTCCGAACGGCAGCTCATGGATGCTCCGCTGATCGAACACAATGTACAGACCACTGGAACATGCACAGAATTGACCTCCTCATGTTTCTTGGTCTATATGAGGTCCATTGAAAATTTAAATAATAGCCCTACACATTTTTATCACTCTGATAGTCGAGCTGCTTAAGTTCGCCTCCGGGTGTAAGCCAACATTGTCTACCATAGGCTATTTCTTAATCACATTTGATGGGACAAGTGAAACCTATTAGAAAGCTAACAGTCAGTCAGTCTTCTTGTTTCCACATTCAGCGACCGGATAGAATCCACGAACTCAAACGTATCTTTTGACGAATGTAGTGTGATTTCCTTCCAAACGGAATTCTAGTAACTCTGTTAGCCACTATGCCATCCAATGATATGGAGAATTACACATATCAAGAATCGGGCGTAATGGCCATCCTTCCTTGTGAACTTTCGGTAAACCATACAGTCTGGGTATTATGGTTCCAGTTGGTCGAATTCGTTCAAATGTCGCAGAGTCTATCAAACCTTCTTACAAACCTTCTTACTTTCTTACAGTTCTAGAAATGCTTTTCTCGATCGCATTGGTCCTATCTTTTTCGTTTAGCAGGTTGCTGAATTTAGACGAATCACTCAATATATCAGTCATTTTCTGCAAGTAAGTCGATCTGTCCATCAAAACAATTCCTGCACCCTTGTCGGGCTTCGACAACAGAATATCATTATCTCTTCTTAAATCGTTCAGCTCTTGGATATGTCGCTTCGTCAGAATACTGCTTAAGCGCGGTCTAGCGTTGAGGTACTGATAGGACGTGTTAAGTAAGATGGTTTTGAAATGTTCTACAATGAGCTGTGATGATGAAAACCAGTGATTCGATCTGACCGTATAACTTCTCAAACTGAACAGCTAAGTCAGGCTGTTTCATCTTATTTTGAGACAGCAAAGCCTAGGAACGGGTGATAAAACTTCTGGCAACGGTTTCGATAGGTGCATCGTAGTAAAATTGTGGATATAACTTTCTGGATTGCTCGGTTACGTCGGTCACACAACCAGGCGCCTTTCTCAGAGGATACGTGAACACCACCCCGCATGGCTGACTAAGGGCGAGGTGAAGTCCATTTCGAGTGCAATTCTGGCGCACCTTGTTGATTCAGGGCACCAAGTCTCACCGGAAGTAGCTTTCCAGCCCATTTACCGCTTGCCCAGTCGTCAATCCAGAGGAGTCAAATTTCGTATTCTGGCCACCGCGGAAGCGATCGGAATTCGGTTGCGCAATCCACAGTTGTGCGCTCAGAAGAAATTTGTTCAGGCCCTACAGTTACCAGTGTTGTACAACAGGTAGCCTCGTTCGTTGCACGCATTCGGGAACTAAAGGGCAAGCCTCAACGCCAGGAAAGACGACGGACCAGAAGCGACTATCGGAATAGTGTGTACGCTATGGGGGAAGTGCCACCAGGGCGAATGACAACGTACTGCTACCCAATGTATGTGAATGCACGTCAGCCGTGCAAATGAGTGTACGCGTTCGTGGTCCTGTTTTAACATAACCTGTACGGTGTTTCATGCAATAAACCACTTTGCAGACCAAGCGTCTTTTGCGGTCACTGCACCATGGCCCCCCATTACCGGCTTTTGCCAAATTCGCAGGTCAGTTTTTTGTCACCTAAATGTGCCTCCAAATTCACAACCGCAGTGAAGTAATTACGTGGCTAATTGCTTTGATTTTGTTAGCCTGACACCACGATGATATACAATGTTATGTATATTGGACCCTGATAAATAACCGAAAACAGATTGTCCGCCAAAACGCCTTTTACATATAGATTATTCAGAGCAGTTTGTTATTAAACAGTGTACAATGTAATCAGTGTCTTAAGTTCTTTCTTGTTTACTGCGATGTGCGCACTCCAAGACAGCAATTGGGTCAACGAGTATCGTGAAATTTCTGATCCAACTGTTGAAGTTTGCGTTATGATTGTCCTCACGCAATTGTGATGGTGAGTACGAGGATTTACTAAATGAATTCAAATGTCAGTCTAATTGACCGAAGCCGTTGCAAACTGGCAACTTGACAACGATGCGATTCTTGACCAAATATGTGATAGGAATGATCATAGTGATTTTCGTGCTGTGAGTTGGTGGAGATAAACACTGGAGTGTAACGCTAAGAGGTTGTCGTTCCCAGTTTCTGGCCTGTTGGTTATATATGGCAAACTTGCTCGGTCATTGAGAAATGGTTGCAATTCGGACTGCGTATAAGTTTCAGGTCGTGTGGTTTGGACCAAGACATAAAGTGAAGGGCCAAGGTACTTCCAAAAGATTTACCGATGTAAAAAATCAGTGTGACGAACAAGTCTGTTCTCAGTGATATGCTCTTTCGACAAGTTCATAATAGAAACTTTCTAGAATGTTAATTTCTGGGGATAGTCACCCAGAGGACGGATTAATTTGGTAAGGCAAATCAATATTGAATGAAAATTAAGAAATCGCTTGAATATTGGCTTCTGACTGGGGAATGTTGGACAACGTTTGTTTCAAAATCAATACAACGATTCTGGGTGTGCAGTAGTGGATTATACAGATGAATTCGGCGGCTTCGTCCGTAACCAGAAGGCTATAATACACTAGTATCGTTTGAATTCACTTCACTCAGGAGAATGAGGGAAAATACATTGGTCATTTTAGCAGAATGTTTTAAAGCGGTCAGATATAACTTCATTCTTCCACTTTGGAACCAGACTTGGTGATATTCATGACCCAGTCAAATGAACGACTGATCATTTGATTAATATGAACTGTTCCACAGAACAAAAATGAATCTACGCAGAAGACGGCTGAATAACAGATATCCTCTTCTACAATTAATCACAGCATATGAATGAAGTAAAAGTGAACTTGTAATCGGTAGGCAACTTGTGTAATAGTAATACCAATTAAAGGCATTTTGTTGAGGATTTCATTCGACCTATTACTTTCATGGGGTCTCTAGTTGTACAAGATGTCGGTTACATCTGTTATCGTGGTGTTACACAGTTCTGGCTGTACACCTACCCGGGTAGTCATTTATTTTTATGAAGAATGAAAATATGAAGTAAAACGCTTACCAGTAATGTTTTCCAACACATATTCTCATAGCTATATTAACCGAGCATTTAAAAACATTTTCTCTAGTGTACATGCAACAGAACTATCGATATGGATGTATAACGACCCTAGAAAACGTAGTTTGTCTAAGGCTGCCGGCGGCGATCAATATTTTTTGATTGCGTCTTCTGCTACTATGTTTACCCGTCCTATTAGTAAAAGTGGTATCGATCCAGATTCGGTGCCATTCTAATCAAGTGTGAAATAAATTGTACACCACGGATTGGATGCTCATTTGAGCAACCTTTTATTGACATTTAATCGACTAAGAATAACTGTGATCACTTGCCTATCGTTTGTTTGAAACCAGGTTAATGGAAAAACTTTTGCTTTCAATCCATTACACCCTAGTGGCTTTCTGGAATCCTCCCTGATCGTCTGTTCCTTATCTGTACTGTTAAGCGGCGTTGGTCCAGGTATGCACTGGAACCAACTGTACTTCTCTCTTCTAACCGTTTTGAACATACACTTTGAGCTATCCTCCTGGCTACTGACTTTCTGTCCGTTCATACTTGGTCCCATGCAAGCTCAGAAGCCGCGTAAGTGCAGAAGGTTGTTACCATTTGTTTACCATTTAACGGTGTATTGACCATTTAAAGTTATCTGATGTGGTGAAATAAACTATCGGGACAGTGGCCTGTAATCACATCTACAAAGCATTACTGGCTACTCATTTCAATCGCCAATATAAATGGATCTTTCTGATGAACCGGATCGGAGCTGACAGAAATGTCAGTCAGTCTCACCTTAACGACGATCACACGTATTTTGTGTAGGCGTTGCATTCAGCAGTGGATGATCCCAACTAGTTGATTGTCAGTTTTGCCAGATTACCTACGTTCCAGTAGTACCATCTGGTTCCAGTAGGATAATTCGTCCAGACCAAATCGCGCGCGGTTATTGTCCGGCAAACTGAACAGAGAAAAGTTTAATCCAATATAACTGAACATTAAAGTCAAGCGGGCAGACAGACTCACAGAACGAACTAGTCGGCCAAGAGCCCACAAGTCCGACGTGTTTTCGGGGAAATGGAATTATCGATTCCAAACCGTCACTAGTCGTTTACACATACAGACTTCACAGCCAATTTTCAGTCAGTCATCTAGTTATTTGTAAACCCGTTTCGATCCTGAATACAGCTCTTTATAGTTTAGCGTTCGGTGAAAAACTTATCGTGATAGCACAGTCTGTTTGCTTCTTTTAGTTGCACTCATCGATGTGTTGCCTCTCAAGCGGTGAAACGTGTGCGAGCATGCATGTGCTATCGATCGTGGACTGTGGTGGCCAAACGCTGGGGTGATGGGGTCAAGCGACTTGAATGAAAGTGCGCGTTCAACGCCCTCCCTCACAACCAGTTAGTCTGCTTGTGGTTTTAGCGGTCTGGTCTGGGCCCTGATACGAACAGAAAAACTTGAAATACTTCAGTCATGTATTGCACCCCCAAGTCATGAATGCTAGTTAAGTTCGCCCTCCGGATGGTGGTGCTGGATACTTACTTCTTGGACGTACCACACAATACGCACATTGAGTCATTCGGCGAAACAATCACCATGAAGAAATTTCTGACGTTTACGTGTACCGGAATGTGGATACAATATCAAATGATCGAGTTGGGCTCAATGTCATCGGATGAATTGAAAACGATAATAACTATGCTGTTGAACGATGCTCACGTAGCACATGGGTCAAACAGTCAAGCAGTGAATATGTTAGGGAAAGTTTATTTTTCCAATAAATGATTCATTTTTCGAGATTTCTTTGAAAAATATTCCGTGATTTTGAATTTTATCTTTTTGCGTCGTGATGCCGCATGTTTTTCCTCCGTCTTTGATTGGCCCACTCCACTTATACTGCTTCATCTAAGGTTTAACTCTAAGCAAATGCAAGTGTACCTCACCAGGCTATCGGTGATAACAACAATGAACAAATGAAACAGAACAGCTACGAGGTTACCGGCAAGTTACAGTAATCAAAGGATCTGACTCACAGGAAGTGTTCAAGATGACCACCACAATGTTCCAATTACCAATATCGGGAAGTAGGGATGTTACGGAGTTACCGTGGACTGCTGAAACGCGGTCGGAGCTGCGACGATGTTCGTAATACGACGGAGCTAAAAATTGGGTGAAAGATCCGTGTAGTATCGTCAAGCGACTGCGCAACGAAGAGAAGAGCAGGCCAGTGTGCACAAATTTTGTATTGATTGCAAGGTCACTTTTATCAATTTGAACAACAAGTAAGGGTGATACAAAAGTTGTTGTACAAAAGTGAAGCAACGTTTGTGAACAAAATAAGGAAAACTCCACAGATCCGACTGGTGGAAATGCTAGCCACCTGCTTTGCTGCGCCTGTGTGGTCCACTTCACGCCGATCCGCCGTCCGTGGATCACTTGGACAGGAATATCCCCGGATTCCTGTACGATCCTCAAGCTAGTGTCCACTTCGAGGCCTAGTAATAGCAATATGAAGAGGCAATCATCGTTGGGCTGGCACCTTGAAATGACGTCTACTTCTGCGGAGACTGGGCCGCTTTACAAACCACATCTTGCCCGCCGAACCGCGAACCCTGACTTTCGCGGATACGGTCCAGAAGTTGACAAAGATCTTCGGGGATACCTCATCCCTGTTCAACTCGCGGTTCTGGTGTCTCGAACTTGGCGATCGAGACTTTGTCAATTTCCCTGGTTTCGTTAACCATGAGTACGAACGTCTCAGGCTTGATTCGCTCATGGAAGACTATACATTTTGCATCTGTTTCCATTTTAGGCACAAGATTTTCCATTACATGCTAAAGCAATTCACTTTGGTGCATTAGAATTTCCACGTTAGAATCTTGGACGTGACGGCAAGAACGCGATTGGTCCAACTAACCGGAATACAACCAATCTTAATTAGAACACTTCGCGTTGGCTACTTTGATCGAGAAAAATATACGGATTATTCCAAGGGTGTCAACGGCTTTGCTTAATGAGAACGGGGTTGGCGGTCAAAGTGGAGCACAGATCATCTGACCCTGTTCCTACTAATTCATCAAACTGCGGACCGTATTGGTTCCTTTGACAGGTAAAGGGTTGTGAGTGGTTAGGAGTGTCTGTGGATCTCACGTCCAATAGGAGTGAGGTTTAGGGTTGTGGTAGACTTCGAGCTGTAATGTGAGAGTGAACCAGTTTGTGAGAACATTTTCATTAGTTCTCTTGCATACATGGCTGGCGGACGCAAGTACACTCGCATCAGTCCCGAAACACGCAGACGTAGTTCCCATTCAAGACATACATGGCACTCAGAGCTCGTTCACGAGCTGTCACTGCTGCACTGAGTTGAATGAGTGATCGTTCAACCAATCGGCTGTACATGTGCTGCATGTTAAGTGGCAGAGTGAAGCGATGTACTTGCTGCATACGTCTCGTTCAGACAACTCCAGACACGGAACTGATGAAATTTCGAGACTTTTATGGTCTTAGGTATGGCGTTTAAGAGCATTTGTTGTTCATTTGTGTAGTGTGTCTGGTTTGGAATTTTGTACACTTTCCGATCAGTCTTTTCACCCGGCTGGAACTATCCAGTAACATTTGTTGATAGCGAGTGAAAAATAAGGGGAACCCCTTTGATCTTCGAGGGCATGAAATTATCGAATGTTTAGGCCAAACGT
>LOND01001359.1:3560-14575 GCA_014220965.1 Paragonimus kellicotti | reverse complement strand
TTTTAATTTCGTCTGCTGTTAACAAACCTATGCCTACTGTGTTATGAGATTTAACAGCTAGTTGTAAAAATGAATGGATCAGGCAGTCAACTCCAGAAGCTTAGATCACTTACTGGATAGTAGTTGACAGACCTGCAGTATCAAATGCTTGACCTCTTCCGTAATGTTCAAGGAAGGCCAGACAGCCGTCCACGTAAAAGATATTAATGGTCACTTTGGTGAAATTGCTTTCACACAGAAAAAACACAAATCACGAGTAAATTTCCTCCCTACAAATCATTTCTGGGGTTCAAGTCTACACAAAAATATGTATCAACTGACCGATTGGGGTCCACTGTCCTTGAACTCATCATAAACGAGGATATCTCGAAAAAAAGAACCACTTTGGGGGCAAATAATCCTTTCCCGACGCCTCCCGCTTGAGATGGCCGTCATCCATAGTCAACTTGGCTCAAGATCCAGCTGCATAGGCGAAGTTGGCGGTCGTGTGTCGTGGCTGTCCAACGTCTAAGCAGGAGCGTGTAGTATGATTTGAGATGGGACGACTTGAACTGTGTGTAGTGGTTGCGTACCGGAATTGCAAACGTGTTCAACAAGACGTCCAAAGGAAGAAAGTGTTAGTTGTCCGGTTTTGCTCTGTTCGAGTGCTGGAGGTACAACTGGTTGTGATGACGTTAACATATGCCACCACCGACACATGCGACACACAGCTTTCCAAGCCGTTGCGTTCGTTCAGTTGTTGTGACCTGGTCGATAGTTATGTGCGTACACGGTTGTTCCAATTGCGAAACCGTCGTTGGTGTACAGGCTGGAAACCTGTGATGGCTCATTCGTCGAAATGATAACGTGATTATCCGTGCGAAGCCTACGACTCATGTGAGCTTCGGCTGGTGATCAACTATCGGGTGTTACTGGATTGGGGTTTTTACGGTAGACACACAGGAATCCTGTGGAAACTCGTCTGTAGTCCCGTCCCCGCGACATTTGAGCAGCGTTCTTTTGAGAGTGTCCACATTACGTTCACCTTGGTCGCTGGAATGCAACTGATAAAGCGGCGGCCGGATGTGCTGAATGAGGGAACGGCGGCAGAATTCCTCGAGGTAGGCAGACTTGAACTGTGTCCAGCTGTCCGACACTAGCGTCCGGAAACCCATGATGAGCAAAAACGTGACGCATAGCAACGATCAGGTGAAATGTCACCGTTTTGAACGAAAGAACAGTGATACTTCCCTATTCCTTGTTAAAAGATTTCCAGTCCAACACTGATATCAGAATGACACAATAGCCCAACTAATGTAGTCTGATTGACCTCGGCCATGACGACCTCGAATGTTTCAGTTTTTCTACCGTTACGAGATAGCAACGTAATATGAACTTCGTTCGTTGACATCATTCACCCTGTGGTCGCCCGTTTAGATTGAGAAAGAAGCCTGTCATCACCCAGTATCACTCATCAAATGGTGTTCTAGCAACTCGTCTTTTAGTTTGGTTGACTCAATTGTGGAGTTGGCATCTGAACTCCAACAATCAACCAACGGGACCCGAGGATCAGCCAGAACAGTGCTGGGCTAGCCGTTGTGTACAAAAGTAGACAACTTCGAAAGGATGTCCAGCCAATCCGCTGTACATTTCATTGTACTCCCTCAATTTAACACAACTGAGATAAGATATCCTCAAGCCAACCCCAGAAGTTGTCTTATGAACCCTGATAGGTGAATAGTTAGCGTATACACAATAACGGATATATTCCATACACTCTTGAACAAAATGATGGGCAGGGTGATTTCTAACATTCATGTAGTGCAGGACATACACTGCACTGTGTACACTGGTGGTCCAAACAATTAGTCAGGGCCAGTGTGCAACGACTAGCCGGCTCAGACCAGATATAAAAAGTGGAATTGCTTCACGTATATACATGTATATGAATGTATATGCACCTTCATGTATATACAGACGATCCTCATTGTCGATTGGGTTGTCTTGTCATTGAAGGAGTGGTAAGCTGCTGAAGAAAGACGACATATCGAGGGATGCTAACAGTTAACGTACTATTTTCAGTCGCGAACGTAAAACATTAGATTATCTAAAGTATGCGGGTAGCTCGGTTGCTCTTGACCGCCCAAACAAAAGTAGGAAAATCTTACGTAATCCAGAAACACTTTTAAGCCACGCATTAGTTTTATCGGGAGCTAGCTTCCAAGAAGTAGGAAGTACAAAATCAATTTGTGATGTTCTGAATAGAGCATTGTTCGTTCACTGAGATGTGTGTACTTAAGGTTGTGACCCCACCGTTTCACCGTTCATCGCCAGCATACAGCAAGGTTCGGTATGACCAACAAAGCTAGCGCAATTGGTCGCTGACGAAGTCGACATCGACTACTTTCAGATAGGTCGCATTCTCCACTCTGTGACTCGAAAACTCTGGAATTCCGTTTGCTATCGTCTCATGATGCACTACGTGGTTGTCTTTTACTTCTTATATATTCGGACATATCAGATGATTCTCAACGGATTCAGCATCGGAATGGAGATGCAGTTAGGTGACGACTGTCCTCCATTAATATAACGTCTTTCAGGAAACACTTTTCAGATTCTCTCTCAATGATGCACGATGCGTTGTCTGCATATTAGCTACAATGGTTTGATTCATTGGTTTGTACTGGTCGTCATGTTGATCTGCAGGGTTTGCTAGGCAACCTATTGGCAATCGTCCCGCTGTTGTTATGCTCTCGCGCATTCTATTGCTTAGCGATCTTACTATCGAGAGTTATGACCTGTAGTCTCCAATTGTCTGAGATTACAGCTCTCGTCTATTTTGTTACTATTGAGACGTGAACCCTCGACTCTTTTAGTGAAGTTCACTTGACATATGAGAGAACAAGTGGAAATTCGTCTGCATCTAGCTAACAAATAGTATTTGAATTTGCATAACACTCCATCAGTCGATATGCGAACAGTCGCCGTAATTCCAGATTCTCATTTGAATTCATGTCACGGATTGCTCGGCACAGTTTTTTTGACAGTTATACCAGCATCCAAGATATCGACTAACGTGGTGGTAGATAATCCTTCCAAAGTCAGCCTTGACGGCTCATATTTCGAAATTTACGTGTAATTAGTTGTCATCGAAAATCCACTCCAACAACATATCGATCTCTGATTCTGTCAGAATCTTGCTTCTATGTCCTTTGCAAGGCTGCGCTTTATAACGGATGCATTCCACATGAAGCCACTTGTAAGCAGTATTACAGTTGACTCCGTTCAAAAGGGTAACCGTGTGTCAATCATCGCCTCTTTTGAATGTTACAATCAGATCTTTTCCACTTTAATATTAAGCCTGATTCTGTATTCTGCGATAAATGTGAGACAGTGTATCATTGAGAATGCAACCTTGCATTTCTTCAATGGTTACCTTCAGGAAAAACTGTAGACAACATCAGTGGCGGCTGCGTAATACATTCCGATACAAAAACCTACTGTTTGATGGACAATATGTTTAATAAACGTGTAATTACACAGTAGTATAAATCCCACAGTTGTGTTTATCATATGACTTTCCACGTCTTTGTATCTAAGCGACTGGCAATGTAAGTGAAATGCGTTATTTGGTCATTCCTAATGGTTGCAGTCGAGGCATTAGGAAGTCATAGGTATCACACGCGTTGAAGCACGGTGAGATCGTGCTGACAAAATTATCGTGAATCGTGGCAGACTCCGTGACACTGATCATCATGTTCCGCGAAATGACCCGTGCCCGATTGAGCAGTTCCGTGATTATAAGTCGGATACAAAATCTTTGGTCATTGAACAGCAGTGCCCGTTCAGTAAAGCTCGGTAACAGTTATTCAACTCAAAATTAATGGAGTACTGTTGGATTTGATAAAATACCCACTAGTTTGTTGACAGTCATGCACAGCCTTCGGGAAAAGACGTAGAGTTAATTTGATATCGGCCCATAAAAAGAAAAACTGAGTGGCATATTTTCAAAAACTGACAACGAAAACTAACTTCGAAGAACATGTTCATCAAGGAGCTTTTCGGAAACAGAAAAATTCCCTAGATAAACGTTTATACATGAGTATAATTAGTCGACAGGCAAAGTGAACTGCTTTCAGTAATCTTACTAATCGAAGTAGGCACTTGATAAACCAAGAAATTACACGTGCTTCTTCTCTTGCCAGTATCGTGCCTGGTGACGTACATAAGAAAGCTTCAAACAATGGTATTTACAAAGCTGTCCAGATAAGACCAGTCAGACATCCGCTTTAAGAATCAATGACTGTCCGTGCCACAAACCATAGTGCAGTTCTTGACGCTTTCTGGCTACTACGAGGTAATGAATAATGGAGGAAGTCATTGGCATTCATATGTATCAACTTGCGAAACACGAGCAGTGCGATTTCCGTTGATTTTAGCACAGATTTCACCGGATAAAGATCAATCTTATCATGGTACATTATTTGTACACACTTGATATTTATGCGCCATAGCGTTTGCGTTAGTAGGAATGACTTCGCTTGAAGCTGAACTGGTGACGGATTATTTCACTGCACGTTATCAAGTTCTACTGTATTATATTCCGGTGCAATGCGCACATTAACATCAGGATATCATGTCATTTATATTCGTTGGCATGTAAGCTCCTGTTAGTGAAATTTATCTCACTCACAGATATTTCGGCGTCCGTCAGCTTGGTCACCTGAAGTGTTAGGAAAACAATTACGTTGGAACTCACAAGCCAGAACTCCCGTCATATCGTGCATTTTGTGTAGCGGCAGATTTCGTCCATGAAGCTGTGAATTTTGGTCTTTCAAACATGTTGCTGTTCCGGACACAAGTGTCAGACTTAAAAACCATTTGAGAACATACGATCTCACCCACAGTATTTTGTTTCAAAATGTGTAGTTATTTCTCTCAGCCATGAATAAACGCTTTTCATCTTATTGTCTCTACCGCATGCATCACAGAGATGGGGCGCAAATTTGTGTGAAATCCATGCTTCTGACATTATCTATTAAAATTCACAATGTTTCAGTTTTCGTAGCAAGACCAGTTGGACTACCATCATCATTAGGTCTTTCAAATGGGAAGGGCTTCATGATAAATTATGCGATACAATTTTATGACTTCATAAAGTCTAAGACCTTCCTTGTGACTTTAAAGCAAGACTATAGTATCAGACCATATCCGACCACATGTAGTTGTGACTCTTACTGGCTTTGATTATTCCAACTTCGTCGTACGTCTGAGCAGTACCTCGAGGATATTTGCTGATGTAATAGTGTCTTTTATAGGTGCCATCAAACATTTATTAAACACTACCGAGGAGCAACCTTACTCTAAATGAATATTAAAATATATACATACCCTCGTGAGTTCAAAATTTTATGACTCACCAACCATGATATACTTTTCAAATAAGCGCAAATGAATACATTCTGACTATAAGGGTCAAGTGCAGGTTTGACCTGTCAATAGGGCGTCAAACTTTGTTGTTTTTGTCCAGTTAGTTGGTTCTGACTCAGCTGGTACGTGTGGTTACAAGTGTCATTGTGGTTCTTTTCTTTTTAAGGCAACGGAACTGTGCATTGTTCTATATGGAGAGTGTACTATCAGAATAAGGGTCACAGTGTGACTGATCGATTTAATTACTGTTACAGTGGAGGTTTACGTGGTTGACACTTTCAGCAGCAGTTAGTCAAATGAATGCGAAAAAACCAAACAATGCTCTTGTTCTTGGGACTAGGCGCCGGTGGACATTATATTTCTGTCTGAGACAATGGTCCTCAGGTTGCCGGCCCTCATCAGTGACAATGCAGTTTGTCAATCTCAGATGGACTACGTTCATCCAG
Organism: Paragonimus kellicotti; assembly: GCA_014220965.1. Taxonomy (NCBI): domain Eukaryota; kingdom Metazoa; phylum Platyhelminthes; class Trematoda; order Plagiorchiida; family Troglotrematidae; genus Paragonimus; species Paragonimus kellicotti. Next base: position 8,720 of record LOND01001359.1, on the reverse strand, counting down.
ACCAAAATGGTATCAGTATAATGTGTGCACGAATTTTCTTGTCAAGGTATTTTCTCAGGCTATTGCACAAGGTAAACTCCTCACACGGGCCGGAACATTTACAGCAGCAGAATAAAAAGAGATTGGATCCGTATCGATCGCATACTTGTGAGTCGTCAACAAACGCAATCGACCGTTGTCCCATACAATAGACAGTAGTAATTCAGAGATAAAAACGCTTACGGTCACGTATTCCAAGTGTAAATGCTAACAGTGACTGAAATTCACTTCAATCCAGACTGTCATTCGCTTAAAAACACTGGCCAAAGTGCGCTGTTTCTACCTGTAGACCATTGCGGTAGGTCTGCGGGAGATGGGTTGGCAGGACATGTCCTTCAAGAGTATTCAAAAACAAAATTAGATCAAACTACACGCCTAGTTTTCCCTTCCACGAGGTCAAGGGTTATTCTTGATATCAGAGATTTCACTAATCATTGAACTTTGAACACCATCCTACACTTCATCCGCTTTCTTCGTAGACAAATTTATCGGACGTATCGATTTAACTGTCTATTCACCGACCGTTTCTCTTGCCAGACCAGCCGGTTTCAAAATCGGTTCCTCTATCACTCTCCTCTTTCAAAAGTCAGCTGTAAGAATTAGTGGGTCACTATGCAAGTTATATCCAAATTAAACCACTTCTGTTGAGCCCGCAATGTTGACAATTTCCTTGTTCAGGCGTTAGAATACTTCGGCTAAGTAGTCTCGCTTGTTGCTATAGTTTTTACCACAGATTACATCGGGTTAGGTCGGGAGTCGCAGACATTGAAGCGATAAAACAACAGATGGACGGATTTAATGTAAATCATGCCTTGGGATCTCCTAAGCGTTTGGCTATGCGGTGATCGTTCAGTATTCTATCTACGTATCGCACGATCGTGGTAAGCTCCTAATCCGTTGTTAGCGGGCTCACTGATTGCATCCTCCGCTGCCACACATTACTTTTACGGCTTCAGTTTGGTGGAAATCAAATCCAGTCAGATTCACTCTGTCTAAGTCGACGTTCTGAGTGTCGGAAGCGCAATCTAGTTTCTTATTCCGAACGATGAAACTTCTGTCCAATATCAACGTTGTGACCACAAAGGACGGTTGGTCTGGAGAGTTGTTTGTTGCACGAAACCTATTGTAGGTTCTGTGAAAATATACAGCAATGAACACGATCACTATTTTTGCATGGCTGACCTGTGTCCGCATCCGTTGGCAAACAGTGCATTGCTATTCTACTCGGCGACACCTCACACATGGTGCATATACACGTTTCCAATAGTCGCTTCTGATCTCTCTACTTCCCAGCGTTCGTACCTGTCTTTCGGTTCCCGAGGGCAAGATTCATTCTATACTGTTCACTAACGAAGATGCATGTTATGCAACAATTAGTATATCATATTAGACTATCTCTGTTGGTGACAAAGCTTTACAGGCGAGTCTTGATCTTACAAATGGACTGTATGAACATGTATTGTTCGGCTTGTTAGACATAAACATAAACATCCGTATATTTTATCAATGAAGTGATACTTTTTCATAGCAATCCAAAATCTACGCACATCACAATGGCCCTTCGCAAAGGGTATTACTTGATGCAGCCGGAACGCATTTCTGCTGATAAGTTTGAATCCATCTTTACAATGTATGCAGCCGCAATCCTAATCCTGACGACTCATCTACGATTTTTTTTTGTTTTTTTAGTTTATTTCTTTTTTTTTTTTTTTTTTCATTTATTTTTTTTCTTTCTCTTTTTCTCTTCTTTTTTTTCCATACTCAAGATCGTTTAGCCTCGGACCCTTTCGAAGGTTCCACGCTTTTCGCTTGGCGCGCTTTTGAGTGCCGCCGAGTGGGCGGTAGCCCACCTCGCGCTTCTTTTCTTTCTTCTCTTGGTTGCTGCCGTTGGTCCCAGACTAGGCTAGAGCTAACTACTTATCATATTTCCAAACATTGCTGGAAATATACGGTTTGTTTCCAAACCCCACTGCGTTCTTTAGTTCGATGCCTGTTGGGACTACGTTTCGATTGCTCTTCAGGAAAGGCGTTTTAAATTGTTAGTGGACGAGGGTCTAGCGCATACCCACTTGTCCACTACAAATGGATGTGTTTCAGACACTCAACGATGGGTTAAAAAATTAGCTTTGGGTAATATCGTCAGGCATTTTGCTACATTCCGAAAAGGATGCTCATGCCAAGTGTTCACGAACTTGTAACATTCCTTTATGCAGAGAGGTAGTAAGCGTCGGTAGTAGATTGGACTTTGACTCGAGACTCCGGGCTGCCTCATTTGGCTTGGATCATCTTATATACCTTCTGATAGAAGTCATGTTAAACATTTTGAATTGTATGCTCTTCTTAGCAGTTTAATTCGTCCACTGTCCAATCACAGGTAATTGAGATGGTTGGTAATTTTGTAGAGTTTCCATGGATTGCAAATATCAAGAAACTCTTTAGCAAGGTAGTCGTTCTCACCACAGCTGTCTAAAACTACACCGGACAAGCCGATTGAACGGTGTATGTTGTTCGTACAACTGATGGCCTCATCTATCTTTGGGATCTTAATGTCAGTAGACGAAAGAGAATGAATGTCAACTTCACGCAGTCTGATCATCCCATAAAAGTCCCCGCCCTTGGGGCCAGATTTCCTTTTGAGCGTCTCCTATCAGTGTCCGTATGATGCCCGATCGACCCAGTCTCGTTTCTGTCCATGTGTCGTCGATCAGCAGGCGTAGCCAATTCGTGAGTCACTGTTAAACAGCTGGCTACAAAGTTTCCAGAACGTCTTGTTGTATTTCGAACTAACAGAAACGCAGTCGCAAAATCAATCCAAAGTATTATCGTCTCAACTTTCACCGGCCGTTCATTCTTAACATGGACAGTTTGTTTCGTCAAAGTAAGCCGCAGATTTCAATTCCAGCTTGAGATTACTAACTACACGAATTGGTACCATTCGAAAGTGTTCTAGACAATGTTTGTCGCTTACGTGTCCAATATATCGGGCCACTGCGTCCGAAACTCAATAAAGCTGAAGTCTATATCTCGGCCCTAAACTTAATCGTTTGATACAACAAGATATCAATAATTCTTTCAATTCATACATACCATGCAGTAAATCATTCAGAGTCGTCAATTATACCTTATTAAATCATTCATCTTAAGAATCACCTCCTCCACCCAGCGGAAAGATTACCGGTGTTACCACCCCATTGGGTTAAACAAACTCGGTTGCAAATGAGAGAATTTTTCCACGGGTTGCCTGTCTTATTCGTTTCTTGACGTGTAAAGATGAAAGTTCACTCTGAACGTTCCATATTACACGCAGGTTTTTATTAAACCATGCGTTTAGTGAATCACAGTGATTGCAACCGTCCTTCACATCCACTTCTGATTAAGTATTTGGGGCTGTTTTGACGTTACTGAGAGATGTTGGGAGATTTAAACTTTCCACATTGAGTAAACTTCGTAATCCGAATGTCTGAGTACTGAATTTAGTTACAGATCACGCAATCAATAAGTAAACATCTACACAAAATGCACGTTTGGCTTTCTTGACAATATTACGGTGGCGTTATTTCGTATCATCACTGATAGCTTGGCTCGGTGGAGGATTCGTACAGTTTGGGGATGACGTAGCAACAAACTTTCACGCAAGCATCTGATAAACTCCGGGTTTCATTGTGAAAACACCGGTGGTTCATGGTGTAAATTGTAACCTGGCTAGGTATTTTATTAAACCTTTCACTTGATGATCTCTAACACATAGTTCCACCACCGAGGAGGAGGATTGTTTAAAAAGTCTCACTTGAAGGCAAAATTGTTGATCAGATCAAGGTCGTTGCGTAGTTGCCTACTCCGTGACGGTCTACCAGACTTTGCAGCACAGTAGAATACTATCTAGAGTTTAGACAGCATATTATTCCTGTGTGTCTACCGTAAAAACCCCAATCCAGTAACACCCGATAGTTGATCACCAGCCGAAGCTCACATGAGTCGTAGGCTTCGCACGGATAATCACGTTATCATTTCGACGAATGAGCCATCACAGGTTTCCAGCCTGTACACCAACGACGGTTTCGCAATTGGAACAACCGTGTACGCACATAACTATCGACCAGGTCACAACAACTGAACGAACGCAACGGCTTGGAAAGCTGTGTGTCGCATGTGTCGGTGGTGGCATATGTTAACGTCATCACAACCAGTTGTACCTCCAGCACTCGAACAGAGCAAAACCGGACAACTAACACTTTCTTCCTTTGGACGTCTTGTTGAACACGTTTGCAATTCCGGACGCAGCCACTTCCACAGTTCCGTCGTCCCATGCCGAAATCACAACCAGCCTCCTGCCTTAGACGTTGGACAGACCGAACCAGACGCCCACTTCGCCCTATGCAGCTGGATTCTGAGGCCAAGTGCTATGGATGACGGCCATCTCAAGCGGGAGGCGTCGGGAAAGGATTATTTGCCCCCAAAGTGGTTCTTTTTTTCGAGATATCCTCGTTTATGATGAGTTCAAGGACAGTGGACCCCAATCGGTCAGTTGATACATATTTTTGTGTAGACTTGAACCCCAGAAATGATTTGTAGGGAGGAAATTTACTCGTGATTTGTGTTTTTTTCTGTGTGAAAGCAATTTCACCAAAGTGACCATTAATATCTTTTACGTGGACGGCTGTCTGGCCTCCTTGAACATTACGGAAGAGGTCAAGCATTTGATACTGCAGGTCTGTCAACTACTATCCAGTAAGTGATCTAAGCTTCTGGAGTTGACTGCCTGATCCATTCATTTTTACAACTAGCTGTTAAATCTCATAACACAGTAGGCATAGGTTTGTTAACAGCAGACGAAATTAAAATGCTATGGAAGGATGCTATCAAGGTGAGGCAGCACGAATTTCGCTTGAAGCACTTGTGGTACTTTTACAAAAACTACCTTCCACAACCTTAGCAAACAGGATTTCAAAGAAAGTCGGTCAGTTTTGCAACCTATGACATACTCTGAAGAGGCTAACCTCTCGACTTAAGTCACATAGTGGGGAAGTTCAAAAACCAGCAATCCTTCGCAAAAAAACATTCAACGTTTGGCCTAAACATTCGATAATTTCATGCCGTCGAAGATCAAAGGGGTTTCCCTTA
>LOND01001358.1:79193-95088 GCA_014220965.1 Paragonimus kellicotti | reverse complement strand
AACATTAGGGAAGAACAGGCAGGGCGGGGTTGTATAGATCACATTTTTACCCTTCGTCAAATTCTGGAGCAGCGTCATGTGTACCGCCGGCCAACAATCGCCGTATTCCTCGACTATAAAGGTGCGTTTGATTCGGTGGACCGATCTACACTTTTAGAGTCGCTTAAACGTAGGGGTGTACCGACTAAGTATGTGAACATACTGTCGGCGCTTTATTCCCATACTTCAGCTCAGGTTAGGGTTTACGGCGAAGTATCTGACAGTTTCAGCACCAGGAGCGGCGTACGTCACCCTCTTTTTTAAAATACTTTATATATATATATATATGTATATATGACGAAATTGCTTGATATATTCCAGAATACGATCCGAAACGTAATTACAAACACAGGATCAGTCAAGCAAAAAGTGGAACATTATTTAGTAGGTTCTATTTCAAAATGAAACTGAATTTGGTGAGATCCAGACCACACTCTAGTGGTTCACGTCTTTACGTAAAACGGCGAAGTTCCTGTTTTACAGATCATTGTATGCCATAGTGCGCCGATTCATTGGTTCAGATCGTACAGATTCAGAATGTGAAGGAAATTACAGTCCTTTTCGTTGGTCATTATGATTGCTGGTGTTGCTTCTGTGTGGAGGGAATGATGCAGTTTCCATGTCCTTAAGAGCACACAGAACGCCTGGGTGACTACATCTGTGTTTCAAACTTGGCTGTTTGAATTTGATATTCCGACAGCCTCTGGCTTCTGTTGGTTGTAGATTCTATGTCCTGCCATGACCGCAGTATAAGAATGTCTATTTTCTGACTCCTTTTGCTTTGCAAATTTGTTTTACTAAGGATTAATTCCTCTTGAATTTATGATGATGATGTTCCGGACCGTGTGACCGGCTAATGGTTGTTCAAACGGTACTGAGGTTGTTCACCTCCAGTTTTATGCCACGTCGCTTACTCAAATGTTCGGATTATAAAGGGGTGCATGCGTCAGCGTTTAATTTCAGCGATGTCGTTCGACCCTGCCGGATGACCCACTGCGCCAGACCGCTGATCGGAGACGTTCGTATCTCCGAGGTGCAATGAGCTAATAATCGTCCGACAGATTTGATTAATGTAAACTAGGGCAGTCTGATGTTGTTAGTTTAATTAGTATTGGATGTGTGTGGACTGCAGTGGACCGCGACTCTGTGACCGTCTAGTGCATGTCCGACTGCTTGTGGACTTTGACCCGCTGTATAATTTTAACGATAAGACGGGCACAACCTGCAGCTCTGAACGACCTGAGGGAGAACATTGAACCTGATCTGTTCGAGCTCTCACACTAGTCGACAGTCTTATGAAATTGACCTGAACTTAATGTTGCACCGCACATTGCTTTTCTTTACGTAAAACAACGTGGCCATAAGATAGAGAAGCATCATGTGACTTGAACTATTTCCAGTGAATATCTGTAGCCTCACGACATAGCTCACGAACAGTGTAACAAAAAACTTGGTGTGCAGACGTCGTACGCCAATCCGGCTCGATTAAGGTAAGCTCATCTCCCTAATTCATTCGGGGCATTTTTTTCGGCTTCACTCTATTTCTGAGTCTCCGGCACACTCCGGTAGCTCAGGTTTGGGCGAACGATTGTTGGTCAATTTAGTTGGTCTCCTGCCTCCACTGCTTCATTGTCGCAAACTTGCGATGTAGTACCCTGATCGATGGATTTAAAACCACTGAGGTCCGCTGTTGTTTCATTTCTCAAACGAATTAGGGCTGCTGACCCAGATGACCTCGTGCCGGCACTTCCCAGAGAATATGGGGAGAAGTCGACTGAAAATTCAACTCAGTTGTTTCAACTTATATGGACAAAGGGGAACATGACTCGCTTCTGTAGTCATTAAGTAATAGTTCCCATATTCAAGAAAGGAGTCCGGGGCTCTTGCGAAAACCATAGGGGAATTAGTTTGACCCCAGTCATTACTAGGGTTCTGGCATCCATTATACTTCGTCGACTCACTGCAGTTCGGGAGGCAAACAGGGAAGAACAGGCAGGGTTTCGTCCTGGGACGAGGATGTATTGATCACATTTTACCCTTCGCCAAATTCTGGAGCAGCGTCATGTGTACCGCCGGCCAACAGGTGCCATTTTCCTTATGGTGAGTTCCATTTGTTTGATCCATCCACACCTTCAGAGTCACTTAAACGCAGGGGTATGCTTGACAAGTATGTGCACGTATCATTTTTTCTTCATTGCCATACTTCGACTCAGGTTAGTGTCTACAATGAGTTGTCTGACAGCCTGGGCACCAAGAACGACGTACGTCAATACTGTGTCCTTTCATCATTTTGCTTAACTTCGTCGTAGGCGAAGTAATGAAGCATTGTTTTGCATTACTGACGGGATGCCGGTGTGGATTTCTTACCTCGTACCAAACTGACTGATCTTGATTATGCTGGCGACAAGCTGTTGTTGTGACCATTTTCAAGCAATACAGACAAGACTAAACTTTATTTCATAAAGTTGTGAGTAAGTCGGAATGCGCTTTAAAATCTCAAAGTGCTCCTGCAAGACTGCTGTGATTATGTAGACGTGATGTTGGATAGTAACTTTAGGTAGGTTATCGATCGGTTTGTGAACATAAGAAGTTGTATCGGCAGCGGCGGACATAAAAAGAATAAAATGGTGACTCGTTTCTTCAATGCTAGGATTGTGTTTGCGAATCTAGGGCATCTTCATGGATTTGACCACCGATGTCTGCATTCGATCGCTGGCATCAGGTGGCACCAACTGGTGGACAACGTGGAGTGTAGGAAGTGGATGTGTGGTTCTTTTGTGCAGTATTCAAATATGCACAAACTTGGGTGTTTGTGCCATGTGCTAAGGATTCTAGCTGGTCGTCTGCTACGCGGAGCACTTTTGGACAATACTGCGACCGACTGGCGTAGGGCGTGAGGTGGATTGATGATGGCCTGGCTTAGCGAAGTCCTTCATCTGGAGGTTGACCACTGTAGGTCGGTTTTACCTTCCGGACCCTCGTAACTCACGGAGTCGGTGGACTTGGAGACGTTAGGTGAGATGGCGGCTAATCGAGCTCAGTGGCGTGAATGCTGTCGTTGTTTGGCCGAGTTGTCTGTGAAGTGAGTGCACTTAATGATGCGGGGCAGTGAAAGCCGTAAGGAAGCTGTCTCGCTGATGGCGTCTCATCACTTATAGGTAAAATATTTCTTTGCAGGATGCAGGCACCTTGATGTAAGTTTGGACACGGACATAGTTGTTTTTAGTAGGTAGGTCCTCTCTCTCCCCTTTATATTCATTTATCAACCATGACTTCCTTTTATACTTATTGTTATACAACAGTTAAGTGTAAGCACGAACCGTCAACATAATGCCATCTGTGATGAGAATGAAGTTGTAATTTCATGAGGAATTGCTGTAAACTGAAGGAAGAATAGTTATAACTTCAACTGAGAACTACCAATCAGCGGACTTTCGCGGCTGGCTACAGAGCTAGGTTTACGTTACATATAGGACGATCAATTGACATCGTTAGGCACATTGTCTGTGCGCAATCACAGGATGAGCGAGTTGCTTATTGGACACGACCGATATCTGGAAGTCCAGTCGATACTCTCCTGAACTCGAGGTGTGAAATGGAAAAAGATGCTGGACGCCAGACATGAAACGATAGTTTTTCGACGTTGGTATAAGTATGACTGACATAAAATACTCATGTAAAGTCGTTGCACAAAGTAATTCACTGATATTTAGCAGAACGAAGCCGAAGTAAAAGTTCAGTATTCACATGAAAGAAGAAAGTTCCACATATTTATTCATTTTCATGAGCAAAAACGAGATATCGGTACATTTGTACATTGAGTGGTAAACTACGGGACACTGATCGACTCTACACGTTGGATAAACTGTCCAACATGACGGAAGGAGAAAGTCGAGTTAGGTGTTTGGTGTACCACACCACGTCGTCTACAGACTTCATTACAACAGTGATTGTGGTCTGGCGTGGATGCGATATGACGTGAAACTAAGAACGCTAAGATGATTGCAGCTTGTAAAACTTGGTGGGGTCTGACTGTCAGATACGGTCATTTGGGCACGGTTCCAAAAGTGATCGCGTAAAGGCTCGACAGTTGAAGTGTAAATGTCGGACTTTTGATCATTTCAAAGAGCCTCTCTGTCAACGCTTCCAGACGCACTGCTGTCATCTAGCAAGTTTGGCAACAACTCTAGGTTTTGCATTTAGCGGTGACAGAGTGGAATGAAACAGACGGGCAACAGCACTAGGGTCTGATTGTGAACGATGATAGTTAAACGGACTAAAATCCTTGATGTCCATTTGAGTTTTTATTCCGACGAAAATTCGTTTTTCAAACAATTTCAATGGTGTTGAAATCGGACGAAATTGGGTCGCTCCTTCGTATGAAACTGAAGTAGTGCATGCTCTTCTCCAGTAGTCGGTTTTGTGTTTTGTGAGACTAGGCGAATAATTGAGCTGGAGATAGCAGAAAAATAATACACACTTTAAGGACGATCGGTGGTAGACCGTCAGGTCGCCTATTTTGTGTGGCCTCAGTTCTTTAAAACCAGCTGAGCTCTTCGTAGCAGTAGACGAATTAGTGAAATGCTGTGGGTGTTGAGAAGGAATTGTCCGTTGTCCTGTTGAAAATACGATCAAACTTATGGATGTTAACAACGGGTTTCTTGGCTCGGAAGTCCAATTCATTCAGTTTTTCCATGATTTCCTAGATCTTGTGGCTGCTGTTGACATCAAGTAATGTGTTAATGTATACCGAATTTAAATAATTTATTTCTCATCGGATAGACTCTGAAATGCGTTTTGTTGCTGAACAATCTTGTGATTTTCTTTCTTCCTGTGGGGTCTCTTGAGGTACAAGAAACAGTATCTATCGACACGAGTATAGATTGTTTCCAAAGGGTGGTAAGTATTGAGGCAGACATTTAAGTAGCTAGTCAACGGATTACACTAAGTAGATCAATAGTCGTAACCAGACAAACTGGACAGTTATAGGGTCTGTGTTGAAACTATCGTAGCTATGATGTCCTTGATGGTTAAACAATTAAGACAATCGAGATTGTTTCAAGCTAATGTACAGTGACCGTGACTGCGATCGTGAACTAGTTAAACTAGTAAGTACAGTGTAAGTACTGTGACGTGATTTTACGATGGCACGTGCGTCCGCATACTGGGTGAATTCATGTTAACGAAAATTCACACAAACTGAGGTTCAATCTGAACAGTATGTGAAAGCTTCAAGCGCTCGATTTGGGCATCCTGCTTTTGGACCGGTCATGCGATGAAACTCTTTATACTCACCTATTCGCAACTTTATTTACGCAATCTCCACGGTCCACTACACGGACTTGATTATAATCAAAATGACGGTTAGTCTGTACACTAAGTGAACTCATTTGTAACTACTCTAAGTGTGGTGATAATCAACGCGTTTCATAAAAGTATCTTCCTGGTTTGTTGATCTTTCGGTGAAATACTGAAGTCGTATGCACTGTTAGCAAATCACCTTGTTTAAAAGGCCTCAAGGATGCTATCTCTTAACACTATATATATATATATATATATATATATATATATATATATATATATATATATATATATATATATATATATATATATATATATATATATATATAAACAACAATAACACTGGTGCCCGTGAACCCAACCGGCTGCCTTTTTAACGATCCTCAATCGCAATCTGCGAGTAACGTTGACCACAGCAAGGGAGATGAACCCGACTTACAATAGTTGACCTGCCGGTAGCTGTCTCCGTTCCTCTGTACCCAGCTTGTACCAGTCGACATGGACAAAGAAAATGCGACGCTGTAGCCTTCTACTTGGTAATCTTGGCACAAGATGCGACCTACTCGAATGAATATCGTAAATAAGGTCGTATGAGCAGTAGTGATTAAACGAATGGACACTACTCTGACCACACAAGCCACGGTGTACCTTCACAAACTTTCTACGAGTCCAGTCAATTGTTCACGTCGAATAAGTGGCGTAAGCTGTCACTGTTCATCTGTATCCAAGGATGTAAGTTGACCGCCAAACCCCGCTGTTGTTTATCAGTAACAAACGTCGTTCGTCAATGTTAGTGGCGGCAATTTCGCAACGTATTCATGTACAAACGAGACGCATGTCGCTCATGAGAAAATTGTGTATGAAGGTAAAGTGGTCAATGCTTTTCCGAGCGAACACGGTGGTTTGAGCAATAAACTCCATGGCTGTTTGTTTACGGTTTTGTGCGAAAATTGTTTGTCCGCAGGAGAAAACTGCCGATATCGTGCAAATTCTTCACGGTGCTGATTTTAAAACCGCATTGGATGAAGGCTCAAGCGCGACACAACATTACATCACGTTTATTGCGCGATTGGGGCCAGTGAGAGGATGTCGGAAATAGTGTGTAAATGAACTCAGCCACCAACATTTGTGCGTGGATGTTATGTGGTCGGTGAGGTATGCAACGTTGTCACACGTTGCGTCAAGGAAAAGTGAAATAAACAAATCGTCATTTGGGAGCATTTTTCCAATGTCATGATTGTTCACCTATTATCGGCTTCCGTTATTCAAATGACATCTTTCTGCGCTGTCTTACTAATCGGCGATTCTGCGATTGGAAGATTCTGATTTTGCTTTTTAGCAGAAAACTGTTGGCTATTTTTCTCGGTTGTCTGTTCATTGTGACTACTTTGTTGGCAACGCCCTACTACTGTCGGACTTTATTTTCATTCTTCACATCACTAGATCCTCTTTACAGGCCTTCGCAAATTTTGAAACATAATATATCAGTAAATTTATGGGGACATTCCCTAGGGATTTTGTGGTAATCCCCTGCGTTTGTCCTCTCCAGATGGGAAGTACGGCATTCCTTTGCAACTTGCCTCTGTTTCTAGTCAGTTTTGGTAATTATACTCAGTAAGTTGCTTTCAGCGAAGTCGAGACGCCAAGTTACTTGGATGTCATTGACTACCCCTTGCGCAAATGTCTCACTTTGCCTGTCAGAGTGATCCGGAAGGATTTGATATTGTATGTAGTTCACGTGTACGGCACAATTCCATTCACATGCTAACTTATATTGCCCAATCGAGGATACCCGTGATATCTGATCTCTGTTACTTCTGGACATTACTGGTGCTCTCGATCCCACATCCTGTGGGAAACGTAGGAATGCCTGTTAGCCAATGACTTGTTTATTCACCGTTGTTATGCCTCACCAAGTGGTAACCTTTTTGGTAATGCGTAATCTGGGGCCTTGGTTACTTTATGTTGAACACGACGCACCGTATCCTGATCATTGCAACTTTCGCACTCCGTTCACTTTTTCAGCCAATCCGTTTCGACTGAAAGCCATAAATTCAACCTTCGTTGTCGTTAAATCTTTATACCAATTACCTGTTTCTTTGACCAGGCAGGATTTAAACTTTTACGTAAGTGGATTTATCATTATTTCATTGATCTCAATGATCGTGACCGAATTTACACATGTAAGCGATTGGTACATTCGCATGCGATCGGTTCACGCGGTTGTGCAATTTTATTTAGATCAGAGTTATGCGATCATGCCTGTTTTGGCTTTGTTTCGACTGACCTAAATTAATGCTGTAAAATTGACGTCATCCTTATCGGTTGTTTGTTTGTCTCCTTGAATTCTATTTACTCTTCTCAGTGATTGATCCGTGTCCCCAGAACCCTCCCGCACATTCCCCCTTCAAAGCGATGTTTTTCATTGTAAATGAGAAAACCTCCCCCGGCTGAATTTGCTTCGCCTCAATGACGTAGTCAAATCAACTCGTACATACTTCGTAAACTGGAACTATTGTAAATGTGAATCTATAACCAATATACGGTTGACCCATCACTTCTGTCATTCTGTGATCATTAGTTGGCTTGTGGGAATTTTGTTTGGGCTTTTACTCTGTTCCTTTCAGGCCTCATTGCCTTTAGCTGAAATGAGCCATCTCCGTTGGATTTACTTACATCTTGAACAATGTACCACATTTACAGTTGTCTCTCAAGCTGACGTTGATCCTGACCGCACGAATTGAAATTGACCAGTCACATATGTGAAGTAATTAGAAATGTATAGGAGCTGATCAGCTGTTTTATGCACTTACCCATGTTACTGACTGGGACACGTAGCCCTGTTTAGTTTGTCTCCAGAATCACTGTGAATCGCCACATGAGGCCCAACCATGCTGAAGCAGCTTGCAATAGTATTTGGTGATGTGGCCTTTTCTCGTGTTTATAACATCGGTGATCGCCTTGCTGTGCTTTCAAATCGTGGGAGCCGCGCCCCAGGTGCATATTCAATATGCCGTGTACGTAAACGAGTGCCAGCCTTACCAACACGATCCGGTCAGTGTTGTATCTGCGTTTCACTTGGCTCATCGGTCGTGTAATTGGAACTCTCTTAAACCCGTACCGGCGGACTGTAACGTTGTTCGCATCATTGGTACACTCTATGCTGGCTGTCTAATGAAGACAAGGGTAGCAAACCACAGGACCTAGGCAGTGGCCTACAATATAGTTGCTTCATGTCCAGGCTTTCACTGTTTAATTTTCGTTCGGTCATCTTGTCAACATTCACACACTTTTATACATCGTACGGCCTTGGGATCAAGTCCTAGTCATCCCGAATTATTTTGTCTAGGTTTCGGAAGCTTGCCCGTGTATGCGCAGATTCTTTGTACATTGAGAGCTGAACCTCCTTTTACCAAGTTGTGTCTATACTGTACCTCATTAAAGTCGATCGTTTTTGTGCGAACCCATTTACCTGTCACACATTGGTCTTTCAATATGATGCCACGTCGTAGATTTGCTCGTACGATGAGCAACACATAATATCACGCAGACAGTTACTAGTGTAAAGGTCAGAAGGCTTCAACATGTCACGCGACTAACTGCTGCGCGAGTTCATGTAAGACTTGAAGTAGTAAATATATTGAGATGTAGGAATTCAATGGCATTCAGTACTGTGGGGGTTTCAACAGTGTTGACAAACTGGCATACTGTGAGTGCAGCAGATGATAATGTTTCAGTAGTGATAGGCCCGTTCCGAATTTTCTATTAGAACGAGGTTTTCTTAGCTAACCTCGACTGAACTTTTGGTGGATTTTACCTGAAGTTCTGGCTTCATCGCTCAACGAAATATCTTTTGAGACTTCACGTAACCTTACTGTCGACTTTGTTTGAACTAAACTCGGTTGTTGGTATTGTGTGAATGTGTGAATGATTATATTTTGGAATTGTTAACCTCAGTACCTTACAGCGAGTGAATGTCTTGTCGAGCTGCGTGGCATATTTTGGGGTGGTTAACTCATTTGCTCCCCTCAGTTAACAAGTGGTCGAACGACCAATGAGCACGACCTACGATGCACTGATTTCCAGTTCCGTCATCTTTACTTGAGTTCGTGCAACGCCAACCGGTTTCATAATGTGTTTGAAAGTTAGCGTAATATTTTAATGGCGTTGAGGAATTTACCTTCCCTAGTGTCGTGTCTTTTGTCGCGACATAAAAACCTGCTGTTTCGTGCATTATTGACGAAGTTGTGTAAAATACCTAGTCAACATAGGTTCGGAAGTCTACGGAGTATCTGATTAATCCAAATTCCGAAAGAAAATTTCTCCCCAGATTTCGTAGTATTATGAGAGTGGTTACCGTCATTGCACCCCATGACATTAAGAATAAAACATCTTGCGAGTTTCAAAATCCCCTGTATATTTTTTTTACAGAGCGTTGTAGTCATGCGAAATATCACAGGAAAGAAAACTTAAAGGGTGGAATAATGTCCATCAATCTAAAACAATACGAGGGCACCTGGTTTTAACAAGAATGTTGGGCTACTATACGTACGTAACATTTGGTTGTCCCTGATTTGAGAATGTTTTGAATGCAGTTGAATTTACAACGCTTCGCAGTACTTTTCTTTTAAGTGTAAATACTTCATTAGCATCGCGTTGAATTCCCGGTGTTAGGCGAACAGTTTCATCTTGGCGAGCATCATGCAACCATTTGTCACTTGGGGACGCGTGGCCTTCAGTTGGTTTGCTTCTTCTACGAACAAGACGATTGATTAAACGTTTGTTAGCAGTCACCGATGTGGATATATTTATGTACACAATATGCAGCACAGCCGAAACCTTACTGGTGAAATCGTCGCACGTATGACGTTATAGTCCTAAATTTATGGCGCATTGCTGACTGACTAAGTTGTATGCAAAATATCGGGTACTATCTATTGTTACACAAAAACTATAAAATCATGAACGTGTAGTAATTCTTTGCCTGTACCGTTCACCTTCCACAATACTTCATACACTGGACATAAGGTATACATTAGTAGTGCATAAACGCTATTTCATCGTTATCGAACTTTTCATTGAGTAATCACGGTACGTTGTCGGACATGTCGCTTACCACTTTGGTGCCATTTTTGCGCGACCAGTTCATTCGGCCATTGACTGATGAACACGTAGTCAGCCTCGTGCATTCCTCTCCAAACGTGTACTTCGCCTGTGCTACTTACACCTGGGAATCCACCGGCGTTCCGTATTCCTTCCTCCCATTTTGATAGGAAGTCATGTTCAAATTGCTCTTTATTAGCTACTTTGAATAGGTCTACTTCGAAACAGTACCATGCTAGAAAAATGGAAAGTACATAAGGAAGTCTCGTGAATTGTTCCGGCTTTAAATACGCTTTACAGTAAAATGGTGCTGTACGTTTTTGACTTACTACTTTTGGTGGAGTTGTAATGCTCGCTGTTTACTTAGGAATCAGTGTACGGGGTTTTTTGGTAGAGAATTTATCGTTGCTTATCATCCTTCCTCTTGAACTTGGGGTTATCCACACAAACTATCAGTGTATATATGTGGACATCCGAACAGTACATTAAGTAGACACTTTATAAGTTAATATTGACGTAAGCCTGAGTGGGTTGTTTAACAATAGACTTCTGAAGTTAAACGTTGCTTTTCAGACTGAATAAGTGCCTAACAAATTATCCTCGATAGCCAGCATGATGTAATGTTCTGTTCATTCCCTCGTTTTGGATGATGTTGCCGATTTTTCCAGGTAACTATATACTCACCAAATGCCTAGTGCGTAAGGTTAGTTTGCTTACAACAAAATTGTGTAGTTTACATAAGTGTACAACGAAGCATCAGTCCACGTCATTTCTGTTCCAACGTGTTTGTATTCGAGAACTGTATTTCAAATCCAATTAAACGAATAATTACGGGCACTTCTGTAACCTTCGCAAAATTCACCAGTTGCGATTTTTAAGCATCCGTGCGTAAGATACTTGTGCCGTAAAGTTTAGTCATAGATACTAGTTACACGCAGAGTTTTGTTAGCTTTACGACAGGTTTTCTTTCGAATGTTTGGAAGGCATTCCTAACAACCGCCGTAGCCGCATTCTGTGAACTGTGTTGATTATCTTCTGTCTTTTATTTTGCTGATTGGGGACTTTTCCGTTGATGAATACTTTAAGAGCCGTCTGAATATTAAAATTTGTCGTCAGGTTACAAGCATTTCAAAAAATCTCCAACGCGAGATATGAAAAATCGTTTCCACAACGTACGTTGTATGTCTCCGGTTAGCGGTAGCACCCATATATCGTGGTCGTCTAGCCAGTCATGTTGGCGAAACTGTGGATCACTTTGGCGCCATCTGTTCGCAAGCACTTCCGAATCGAATTGTAGTAGACCGATTGATATATTTTGACGCCAGATCCCGTCCAAATACAGAATCTTAATATGGATGATCAGATGAGTGAATTGTAACTATAAAGATTGGTCGAAATGGTCAATAAATGCATTTAAAACTTGCTTCTAAGATTATGTTTAATCTCTAGATTATCGGTTGTTTGTCATGTCAAATGAAGCACTCAAACATTTGAGCTTCACATTGGGAAACGGGTCATGTGTTCTTCAAACATTCGTAAACATCATCAGTGTATGCTGCTTCATTTTGCATTCCATATCTACTTCCTCCAGTACTTGTTTATATCTCTAGTTTCAGCTGGTTACTTCTTACATAGAAGTATGGTCTTGTTCTTCTCTGGATTTTCCAGTAGGGTGTGATTGGAATCACTGACAGACAACAAATCGAACTCCGCTGAACTTTCCTTTTACGTTCATGAGATCAACTTTACCACATAACGTGTTCATTTTGCCTAGAAGTTGTTTCCATATTGTGTGAGGCTTTTGCATTTCTCAATCTAGGATTTTCGACACCTGACCAGTTACACGGAACGTTTCCGCATGCTTCATTTGGCAGATAGGCTGGAATTTTCTTTTCTCAAGTCGCTGGCATCAGTTAACTTTACTATTCAAATTAACTGGTTTGGCCATATAACACGTTATTTTTTAAACGTTTATAAAAGCGACGGGCATTATACATTTAAATAATGGAAGTATGTGTCTGATAACTGCTAACATTGTTACAATTCACGGTAAAAATTTGGAACCTTTCTTACGTTATATTTAGTGAACGATTTAGTGATTACTGTTCCCTGTGATGATCCTTACTATTGTCGGTACGGTTTCAACGATATTATTAACGACGAAGTTTGCAATTAAAAAATGATTTCAAACTTGTTTGAACGAATTCCAAAAGTAAGGGTTTTGTTCGTTGTCGAGATTCTAGAGAATAACGCGGAATTCAGTCCCGTGGTTGTAGAGTGTGGACGTAGTGATTTGCACATGACATAAGAGATTGCATAAGCCCGCGGGCTTTAATGAGTGTTTATCGGCTACATAGGTCCAATAAATCATATTGCTTCAGTCAGGTATTGCGTCCCATTATATTCAGCCGTGGTTCAGTTATATTATGATGTCTTTCCTCCTGAAGTGCGAGGTGATTTTTTGCCAACATGTAAACAAAGCAACACGTGAATTGCAATTCACATGTCGCCATGGTAAATCATTTTTAAATCCTAACAGCAATATACAAGACATAGTCAGGTTCGTTGAAGGCCTTTTGAACTCTACTACACAATACGGTTCATATGTGAACCATGTGATCTAAACCTTCTCAGTAAACATGTAGCCAACTCTATCGAGCTAGCCATGACGTAACCGAAATTCGTCCACCTATTACGCGAATCTACGTTTAGATAATACGTTTGTTATTCATGATTCGATTATGATGTTACAACATGAATGTAGTTAAAATTGGGTGCAGTCACATATTTTGGATAGATCGATGAGAGCGCAACCATGATGTATGTTTGCACAGCCGACTGGTATTAATCAATTAGCATTGAGTTGCGCGGAGCGTACCCCATCTCTATAAGTTTGCAGTTGAACAATTTGCTACTCACGTGAATCCGAATAAGGTTATTGTACCACACAAGTCAGTTCACGCTCTCTGAACCAACCAATGGAACTGAGGGCAAATCAAGGGGAAACAGTTGATCATGCGTAAGACAAAAGACAATATAGATGTTATAATACCATATTATGGTTGGCATGCAGCAAAAACAGTGCCTTTCTTAGTGTTTCTATCATGAGAATCATCATCATGAGAATCATAAATTCACGAAATTCCGTTAATTTAAATAGCTTGAGCTGTCCGTCCCATATTTACTGAGGGAACTGTAAAATACTGCTCAACATCTCGCGAGATGTATGAATGTACGCGTACATTCATACATACATCCCAATGATACATCTCATTTAGCCCTTATGATTAAGGAATAAGATGAATTCCTACTGGATGACGTACATTAAGGTGGTTCGACCTAGTGTGGTATTATAGACTTCGCGCGTGAATCGTAATAGAAATAAAAGTACAGTTTATTGTTTGGTGTATACATACAAACATGGCAGATGAAACAAATCAATATAGTGTTCACGAAATGAAATTTTGGAATGGACATCACTTACGTCCTCGGCATAGCCTACTGCTTTCCCGTTCCCATAGGTCCGCATGACGTTTTTCTGTACTACGAGCCGATTGTTAAATCGTTTTGATAGTTCATTGTCGAATATATAAAATAATAATACTTTATGGGGATCTTAATTTTCTTGTTATCTTGTTTAAACTCGCAAAATTTACCGCTTTGACAACTCATTATTTTTATGGACGCGTGATCAAAAAAGCGTTGTAATTCACGGTTGCTTGGACGGAATTGTTGCTTTGAAGAAGTAAAACAACAGAGATACTGATGTCAAGTTACGGCGATTTTTACATGGATTCGAAGCTGAAAGCGCAAGTTACCCGGAACCACTCAATTTGTCTTTTGATATTCAGCAGTCTTTTGATGACCTGAAGTACAGTCACTTAAAAAGTGTGTTGCACCGCTCTTGGGGGTTACATTAAGAACAAGAACAGCGCGACCTACTAACCTAACATTGTATTAAGTAGATGGAAATATAATAACACTTTAAAAAACGTTCCCTAGAAGAGCAACTAACGACCTCTAATGGGAGTGACACTCTCCAAGAGAAGCACGCGGTGCGGATTGTCCTAAACTCCGAGGGTAAAACAAGTTTGGACAGCTGGATCCGTATTTACTCCGCCTTCAAATTTAGTTATCCCTGTGCTCAGTTAACCGGTGGTACACTTCCCCCCTGGTCATTGGAAGATGAGGCCCTGCCCTGTGGAGGAGCACTCGTCGTGCCTAGAATGTACGTGGTACGTCGGGAAACAGATCCAGGCTTTACAGTGCGACAGGTTACGGATGGTTACATCCTAGGTGCGCTCTAGTCACCGCTGTACTATACAGTTGCCTTGAGAGGAGTCGTTCGGACCGGCTGAAATGTTGTTGCCTAGAGTGTTGTCCTGTAGGTGGTAGGTTGAGTCACCCCAGTAGTCGCCATCTAAATTTGAGATGAACGTTACGTGTTCTCTCGCATCCAGATATCTGTAGCACACCAGCAGAGGCGAGTGCGGAACCGATTCTGTTTGTGAATGCTCCAACCCCTTCTGTACTGACATCTACTGATATGGTCGCAAGAGTCCCGAAGCATATGACTGTGAGAGTCTTGAAGGACCCAGCTGCACCGAATAAGAAAACCGGAGGTAGACACCAACTGAAGAATAAGTCGAGGATGACCGTATGCGCCACCAAACAGCCGCAGACGTTGGTTACGCCGGAAGTGGGAGGGCAAACACCTCGTAGACACTTGGGGAAAACAATCTCGTCCAGAAAATGCGCTCACTATGGAATCAAAACGTGATAGTGTCCAACCTTTCTGAGGCTACCGCCCAAACGTCTCAGTCACGACGAGATCACGATTTCATTACCTTTTGTAGTTTCTTTGTGTCTACGATCGAGGACGAAGATTTTGCTGCGACAATTACTGTACGTGCCGCGTTCCGCCCAGACCGGAAGGCGGATGATATTTGTACGTCACAGGTGCCAATCAAAGTTCTGGGAAATACATCAGAAGCTTGCCCACTCTTGCAGCGGTCGTCAAAAGCGCGCTATGTGGACGTGCGCATAGCGAGATGTCTGACCCCAGAGGATCGTTAACGCCTGAGGGTTGCCCAAAAACCGCGTGATAGAATTGGTAAATGGGAGTCCGGCTGTTCATCCAGGTTTCTCAGGCCAAGCGGAGGAGGCCTCAGGTCCAATGGGAGTCTCTTATGTCCCTCTTGAACAAGGAGGAGCGGTTGGGTTCCTGGTAATATCACCCGCTAATCTTCCTTTCAGAGACAGTGAAGCAAACTCAGTTCAGACGGAGGTGGTATACTCAAACTTTCAAAGCCTCCCGAACAACATGGATCAGGTAGATGAGTGGGTTAGAAGTAATGACTCCGCAGCCATGGCTTTTGCTGAGATATGGTAATCAGAAGGACTGGTGGACGCTGACGTTCCCCTCCACAGGTACACCGTTTTCCATTCTAAC
>LOND01001357.1:28417-38921 GCA_014220965.1 Paragonimus kellicotti | reverse complement strand
TTTCAAAGAAGATGGAAAGGCGTTAGTAGAAGTCTTGACTCAGTTGTTTCGGCTTGTGTGGACGACGGAAACCATCCGTGTTGTGATCACCCAATAATAGTTCTCATATGCAAGAAAGGTATCAGGAGCTCTTGCTAAAACCATAAGGGTATTAGTTTGACCCCAGTCATTTCTAGGGTTCTTGCATCCATTATACTTCGTCGACTCACTGCAGTTTGGGAGGTAAACATTAGGGAAGAACAGGCAGAGTTTCGTCCTGTATTACTGTCTATGATGATGATGATGATGAGTCTCATGTCCGTGATGTCTTATGACCCGTTTGACTTGTTCCGATTTATCACACTTAAGTCGCATACACGTAAGGTAACTGTGAAAGTTGGCTGAGAGTCACCGAAGCTGTTGTTTTACACATTTGACTTTTATGTATTCTATGGGAATTTGAAGGTAATTGAAATAGGTGTGCTTCAGACCAACACTGTAGACATTCAACTCATTTCACTTCAAGTCTAGATCTGAGGTTTAGTCAACTTTTGGGGTGTTTGGACGTAACTTTTTGAAATGATACCAACTATTGCATGAAGTTGGACGTCAGACGTAATTTGAATGACTTTATTGTACGTCTTCTGTGTCTATTTGCTCTACTAAATCCGAGATGGTATTGACTGTCAGGCTTTCGGTTTCAGGTTCGAACCCTGGTTCTTGTTGGATTAGATTCCGTCAAACTTACTATGTCCAATCGTCATGTGGCAACAGACGTTTTGTGATGTGACAGTCAAGTGTACCATTTTAAGCTTTCCATACATGTTTCTCATTGTTTGTCATTTACAGGCGCGCAACTTGTCATGTTTCATCGAGCTACGATCTTCGGATGATTTACGACTGTCCTCAGCTCTGAAGGTCAGTTTGTCTACAACTTTCTTCATGTGTGTTTATTGGTTCTGTCTGGCCATTGTTTTCATTTTCACATCTCTATCGACAAAACGTTAGAATATGTTTCGTTCCTCACTTGCATTGCACGAACGAATGATTTCCATCCATTTGTGAGGCATTGCTGGTTTCAAATTTCGCACAAATTTGGGAAACCGTGTTCATCTTTATGGAATAGCTGAAATGAATGGAACGTGCTTCAGACTATTGTGTAAACCATTACCATTGATGATGGCTCACGTTTGGGTTAAGGTAGAAAACGGTCACCATCTGTGTCGTTTCGACTGTCCGTAACGCAATATCTTGTTGATCATGTTCTCATTGCAATCGTAGGCGTTGTATAATAACATCTTACGGTCAGGCTTATGTTGATATATTGTGTAATGGCTGCGCGCGTGTATTGTATGATTCTGGTGAATGGATTTTAAGGACCCTTCACACCGTGTAGCCTTGGATTTCGCTCCTACATGGTTGTCAGTCATTAAAAAATACTTCTTCCCGACGGAGTAACGTGTGCCTTTTTGTAATATTGCCAAATAGTCTTCACAACTTTCTTCGGAAACTTTGTTACCACCCGGTAATCTGCTATTTTCTGTTACTGTTTGTTGTCCATGGTTGTTTCGTTATTGGACA
Organism: Paragonimus kellicotti; assembly: GCA_014220965.1. Taxonomy (NCBI): domain Eukaryota; kingdom Metazoa; phylum Platyhelminthes; class Trematoda; order Plagiorchiida; family Troglotrematidae; genus Paragonimus; species Paragonimus kellicotti. The sequence goes on along the minus strand of LOND01001357.1, from coordinate 37,361 downwards.
AACCTGTGGGTGAACCGAACGGCACTAAGATAGTTGGTTCAGTAACCTGAACAGATTTAGCGGCATAATGAAATAAATACGAAAAAATAACTTCACTCACGTGGACGTTTTTACCTAGCTCCCGGGTTCAGCATCTTCCCAGGAATTGTAGTGTCTGTCACGTTTGTACGTGTGTTTGTACACATCTGTACATAACCTTCATAGTAAAAACAAAGGTCTAATGACCGTGGGTGCGCCGCTTCAAAAAAGATACTTGTTTGAATGTTCGCTGAATGGTGGTACCTTTGCAATCACCGATCCGGCTTATAATTTGTAACCGAGACGAGAACTGTTGCCACTGTTAGTCACTTTTACGGTTTATGGCGATATGAATATTGATACTGTTGAAACAACTGTGAAATTCCCCTGATAAGCATGGGCAACCCGACGTAATACGCTATTAATCAGTGACATTCTGACAACTAGTTAGTCAGGGTTGACTTCACAATTGCATTGATTTCCACACGATTGCCAACCAAACACAAAGCGTGCGCATGCGATAGCGATGTATATTTCTATGTACGTAGAACAACACGCTACTTTCCTACTGTTATCGATCGGTCGAACAATCGTATGGATACAAGATAGGTGGTCGCACTAACACTGAAGACAGCGTGTGTATATACATGATTGTGGTGTTTGTGAGGGCATACATTTCAGGTCAAATTACTTAATCGTTTCAAAGCAATCGAAAACAGGCAGTCGTCAGGCGGCGTATAAATTTGCATAGTTTCGATAACCGTAAACATCGTTCCGGTTCATAACGTCATAGAAACTCTAAAGGGAAGGTATTGTGCTATTACATTTTGACTGTGAGAATAAATTTCGAAACTTCGCCTGAGTGCCTTCTTCAATCGTGTGGCTTAAACTGTTTGTGAGAGGATTTGATCATCTTTCAACGTGTCCCAAAACTGATGTTGAAGCGGCTTGAGCGCCAAACTGTTTATGTATATCGTTAACACATGAAAAAAACCGCAACCACTGGCAAACGTGCCACAATACGAGAAGAAGAAAAAGCAACGTTCACTATAAAAAAGGAATAAAAAAAGTAGGGAGATAAAAAAGAGAGTTACAACGCTTCACACAGAGCCCCATTGACTTCTACACCTCGCCATATCAGACAGCATCTTCAACCAAAGATGTTCATTGTCCTTCGGATCCCAGCCAGGAATCCGGGAGTGCCCAACTGAAGCATGCTTCAAAGTGAATGTTTCATACTCCGAACCCAAATCATGTGCTGACCACCGAGTTGCCGCTTCCAGCCGAACGCACCACTCACAAACAAGGACATGATGTGACATGCGATTAGTTGGCATTCGCAAGATGTGGTCAAACGAACGAAGTCTGTGAGACGAGATCAAAACGCCGGAGAGTTGACAGAGTTTATCTGTCTCGAAGATATGTCGCGGCGAACTTCGTGATTGTTGATACGGTGTTTCTGCTACACGTCGCGAATGTTTGGGAGACACAGATGGTTGAAAACGAACATTGCATGAACATCTTCCACGTGAATAGATGAGTCTTTTGTTCATCAGCAGGTGATAGTAAATTTAGTACTACCCTGATAATCCATTGTGCATAGGTCACTCGTTAATTGTTTTCCACACTTAACTACTATGTTCATATAGCCCTTCTTAACTGACTGTGTCAATTCCTTGTACATTGGTTAACATTTCTAATATTCGGACACGTCACGCATCCAACCGTAGTTGTTACTACTGTTCTGCCTGTACACGCCCATTCCTTTCTCTATTCGGTTATCGTTTCGTGTATGTAACTGACGATAACAAATGAAACGTTGTTGGAGCATACATCTTATATAACAATTTTGATCTCATACAAGTTTCCTGTGAGGCCACCGTTATTTCTAACGATCCAGTTCGGCTCCATGTGTATCTCAGCAGATGTGATATTTTTTGTCTGTTGGACATAATTCACACATGAACGGCTGATGCATTTGTTTGTGATCAACCGTACGTTGACGGAAACGAAAAAGCAAATCGGATCGATATGAAAAGTGTCCATTGTGACCGTGGTTCGACAAACGTGTCGAACTGTCATGTCGTTCGGTCCTATTAACGTACCCACTGTACGATCTTCCACGAAGACGTTGAGCAACGCGTAGCGATCAACCAACGATCCCAAATAGTCAAAACAAGATTGGATCACAATGCTACGGTACTATTGAACAAATTATCAAAATTAATAGATAGACAACCTCAACAGTTTCGATCGACGGATCGTTTTCGGTAATAGAAATACAGTTTGCTGCCAAACAGGCTAAAGATGAACTATAATCACATAATATGTCATTCATACCCAACAGAGTTCTCCTGAGCAGTCAACAAGTTCAAAACAATGGGGACGAGCCGCACAATTATCAAAATTGACGCGACAAAACAAAAACAACCAGGTCAAGGTCCAGTTAATGGCCAGAAACAGGAGGAGTATAATATACAGGGTGAATATTTGGTGGGGAATAGGGTTGGATCGGATTTTCACATGACTGAACTTCGAAAGTCGATACACCCACAGGGTTCCTAGGTGTAAGGTTAAGTGCATTTTGTCACTGACTTTTACAAAATTTACTAAAAGATTAGTCATTTCGTAATCTTCTGAACAGTGGTGTATGTTGTGATGCATGATTTGAGACAGCCTTACGCACTCACTGAGAACAAAATTCGAGCTGATTTAACCAACGAAATATACTGTTGCTATCCTGGTCCAACAGAATTCTTCTGGTTGAAACGTGGTAGATGATATTTGCCGGCAGAACTGAGCTAAAATCAATGCACTGGAAATTTACATTCGTGGGCAAAACTCTGCTACTTAGGTGTTACAAAGTCACTTGCTATTTGGCCATTGTCTCATTGGTTCCTAAATTGTGGATGCTCACAAGTTCCTGCAACAAATGTGTAAATTCTGTTCAATGTGTTAATCGATCAAGTTTTTAAAAATCTAGAATGAAAATCAGCATTTATTATTGTGGCAGTGCCGGAAGATATCTAACCTTGTGTACTTGAGTACGATCGATCATCCACCAATACGTACGTGATATTTGTTCATGTGTCTACTGACCGAAGTGGATCTTTTTTTGACTGAGTGAGTCATTTCAGCATAGTCCAGAATACATTAATTCATTAAAATCACTCGCTTTTACGGCTGAGTGATTAAGAATTTGGTTATGTCCAAGTTGAACATCACTCGCAGCTTTCATATTCGGATAGAATTTTCAACCGCCCTTTTTCGAAAAGAGGCGGTGTATTCGCATTTTGCTCTCGTTATGTCTGTTCAGTAGTGTATATCCTTGCTATGGCCGCGATTAGAACTATCGAGACGATCGACGGCCTGATCATCGCTCGCAAATGAAAATTGTTGAACGTTCACTCATGATAATCCCTTTCCCCCACCCCAATATAAGGCCAATGAAATAGTGGTCACTGTGGTTGCCTCGTGAAAACGTGGCCGTAGTTCTGTCGGTCGTGACAAGGATGTGTTCTGTTGATGAGCCCTAACAGGAGAAAAACTCGCGTCTAGTAGTTCTTGGTCTAGGCCGACTGGAAAGTCTGTCTGAGTGCGAAGGCTGCGATCAAATCTGAGTAGTGTTCAACCCAAATCACTCGTTTTTACTGAGCGCCACCTACATTTATTCGCAGATTCCGTATTCGGATGAACTTTTCAACCAGGTTCTTTCACAAAGAAGCACTAGATTCGAGTTTCGCGGTTGTCAGTAATCATCAGTAGTGCCACAACCGGGCTTTGAACACCCGCAACATGATTGTCTCGCCCACCAACTGGTCAACTTTGACTGGCCTACCGACCGTAATTCACAAACCTGAGCATTGAAAAGTATCGAAGCAGTTTGATCGGACATGTTTTTTTAAAAACAAATCAGTGTTTCCCACTTCCACACGATTTGATTCTGTTTCTGGACTACAAGCTAAGCTTGCTGATGTGCACAAATCATCACGCGATCAATGCATGGCTACTCATATTTTGCCCTTCGATTGGTTTTCCGATTTATTTTATTCAGTGAAAGCTTTTGCGTTCCCGAAAGGTTGATTTGCATCAGTGCTCTTCAATCCGTCTTCCGTTGCAAGACGCGTGCATTGGCAACACAGACAATAAACTCAACACTAACTAATTGTTCATTGTCTTTGCAATTGCCCACAATCCACAAACCTTCAAGCATTGGAAACTTATTAGTCGGACCGTAGAGGTGGACATTATGAGCGCGAAGATAGTTACTTGCCCTCGTTAGCCATGAGTATCACTCAAGATGTCATTTAACATCTACGGCTTCTGTTTTACTTAATAGCTGTAGGTTTTATTTTTTGTGCTACACAAACTTTCACAAATTATAAGGTTTTATTTAGGATTATTTCGACGAATGATTTGCGTTCTCTGCCTACTTTATTCAGATGACTCCAAAGTGCTCACTCTCCTATACATTTAATAACTTGATCAAAAACGTCTTTCAGGGAACATTTAAAACTTGATAAAATTTACCAACTAGAGTGGGAACGTCAGAATTTTTGTCAGATTTCCTAATTGAGAGTAATATTTTTTTAATGCTGAAGACGTTAAAATAGATTACATCCAGAATTCATGATAAACATCCTGATACTTGGAAATGTTGAGGATGAGAAACTGACCAGTTTGTCACTTGTACAATGCCATTCTCTAAAAGTAAACAGGAACTGGTGTAATTATATTAACATCCAACTCCAGTGACCTCGGTGTACACGGAGTGTTCCGATTTTTTGCATAAGTTATTTCTTCTGTTACTGTCCGATCGTACGGCTTTATTATGCAGTGAATATCATAAACAGCCGTACGTGCAAAATATTCCATATACTTAAATATACCAAGTTTTCGACGGACGCCCTAATATGACTATCAACTCGAGTAGTCTCACGTTGTAGTGTTGCTGTACTTTTGCTTATGGTTTGCTATTCAAATCTTTTCCTGCAACGCCCGATTTCAAATACATCCCAAGATACCTTCAACTGTAAACTCTTCATGGGAATGCGGGTCTCACGCAAAGCAAATCCGGTTATCTCTACCTGTCCGTCGACGTACGGATGCGATTTTCGCCTCATTCCAACGCGCGGCTTTTATGCAAACCTGATCGTAAACAATCTCTTCCCTTACACACCACCTTCATCATAACACAAACGTTGACGCGCGTTTTGTTATAATCCCAGTCAAAACCGCTGTGAAATTGATTCCTGTTGATCATAAGCATGCTGGAACTGTGCTTATCATCAGTTTTGTCATGCCACAGTAAAAACACCTACATATATATCACGGATCGATTTGCCTCCATCAGTACCTTTAACGCTTTTTACTTTCAATTTCCAACGAGTTGTGTGGCAAAACAATGAATTATTTACATTCTATCAACTTTATTCGATTAACTTTCACTTTCCTCATTATTGGTTCAAACGCTAATCTTTACTTCTCATCCTTTGCCCAGTTGAAATAAAGAATATTCTCTTTACTATGCACGAATGCAGAGTTCACGGGGACGAAGCATCCAGCTTCCTCTTTATTAGACAGCAACAATGCCCAATGAAAATACAACCAGTTCTCTTTCTGCCTTACATTAAGTAAATGGAGAAAATTTTAACTGACCTGAGTATGGGGCAAAATGTCTAGCATACCAGTACTAGTTACCTCAATGATAATACCAACCATTATGACGTTGAAAAAGACGGGCACAAAAAGTGTAGAACTCAACAATCAAGAGCTCCGCACGCCTATCTGACTCCTTACGCCCTCCATAGATGAACCCTGGACTCTGATACGTTTATTGGCTGGCTCATCATCTGAACATACGAACCATACTCTATGTTTCGTAGAACAAACAAAACGTATTTGGGCCAACAGTGTATAATCCTCAATGAAGATCACTGTATCTAAGTGTAGCACATCTTCATTCTACGCAACGTTCTGCTGAACTAGCATGCATTGCCTTTACGATAAGCAGTATAGTTCATAACTTAGCTTGAAGTAAATGCAAACTTTTGAACACAATGGATCTTCCTGTCTACTGTCCTATTTGACTTCTCGAGGTATATCAGCTCTTCTTTTATACAATCATCACACCTCGTGAGGACGGACGGTTATGCAACTTATACAGCTACCGTTTAGAGACCAATTGTACTCCAGTTCCCATCATATCCTACGTCTTAATTGCCCAAAAAGGTAGAGTTTGCGACAAAATGGCGCGTGTTTTGCTTTTGCGTGTGCCATCAGTTTGGCACGACACAACTGGCTAGAGTAACTGAAGTGCCTTTCTAGAAGAAGGATTGTGTATTGTAAAGCGTCAGTGTTTTGTTCCCAGCAATCAGTTTACACTGCCACAGCTTGACAAAGCCGAACAGCGTATCGACTACATAATTCTTCTGTACTGGCTTCTACAAGTTCGGAGAATAGGAGTTATGATTTATCGCTGTTCTGTCATCAGAATTCTTTTATTTCGAGACGTGCTGGATTAGTTGCGGTCTGAATACAACCAGACCGCTCAAATTTTAGCGGTGAAAGTGGCTGCAACAGGCAACCTTTCAACCAAAACTGTGACCAATACTTGGCTCATTCACCCTCTCTAGCTGAGCTACCACTGGGATGGGGGAGTTGCAGAATTACTGCAGCTGGCTTGTCTTTTCTTGACTCTTTATCCGACAGTTTACCAACTATGTATGGTACTCCTGTGTTCTTTTCTGTCGTCTACCATATTGCATTCAATTCGCTTTTTGCATAGAATCACTCGCTCTTTATCTGCCTTCGTTCAGGTCTTTCATACTCGACCCAGTTCACGTCAACCTGAGTTCGACTCTTGGTTCAACACGGCAGTGATTTACCACGAAGCGTCACCACATTTCACGGATACCGTAAGTTTCAAATGTGTTTGTGTCTGGCAGGGTGTGTGCTCGTCGCTACTGCTCTCTTCGTTCCTCTTCTCCTGAATCGATATTGATTAGTTGGCTCTCCATTATACAGTCTGTAGATCGTGTTGACTAGATATTTCGATGTTTGTGTGATACAGGAGGATAACAATTTATTTCTTCATGTTTGATGAGTCATATATATATATACACATCTAGATGTGTATATATATATATATATATATATACGAAGCTATGACTCTCAATCACCTGGCAGTATGGAATTACAAGGGTTATTTTCATGTACAGCCATCTCAACGTTGGTTACCAGCTACACAACTGTGTCCAGGAGTTTCGCGTATCGTAGCCGCCCCTGCCTGTGAGTGTGTTTTCTGACTGTATCCGGCCTACATGTGACCTTCTGTGGGGCGTGATACGATACACTTTATCGCAACTTCACTGATTTAATGTTCGTTCATTCGAAGTTCTTTTGCAGAGTGATATAGACTGAGTGATTTAAGCTGCTCGTTAGGAAGTTCTGTGTAAACTCCAATTCGAACGCCATCTGTTATGTAGTTGATTATCGTCGACGTTGATCCATCGGTGGTTGGTTCTGGTTTATGCTGGGGCCATGCGCAAAAGAAATTCTGTGCTGGTTTAAAGAGTGAGGGTAAAAAAGGGATTCATTTCCTTATAACTCTCCATCTATGTACCCGACTTAAAAGTATAAGTGTGACGACATCCCTATGGCAACTTCATTGGTTGTGCTTATTCTGTGAATGGTTAATATACTGTTTAGCTTGATTAGCTTTTATTTCTCCCAACGTCTCCGGCCGCAGATTGTAAGTCACACGGTCCCAAATTTGCGAGGTGAGCGCAATCTACCGTAGCTAACCGAACGAGAACTGCCTTCCTTTCTTTGCTCTAGTTAATCGTTTAACGGTATGCCAGGTGGCTACTGTTTTTCATCCCTATTTGTTATTCGAAATGTGATTGTGGTCGATTTCAGGGAGTTCAATGTTCTATTAGGGTTTGGTCGGATATTACCTGTGGTTCAGTACTACCGCTGTTTTTTAATTGTCTAGTAAATCACACTGCCTGGTGCCACTTTCAAGTCAGAAGATGCTGGTTAAACAGGTTGTTGGAGCTTCAAATAGCTTGTTTGTTTAACTGTATCTCATCTAGTGCTCCTGATGACGAACCAATGCACCTTTTACCGAAGCAGCTATATGCGTTTTGTATGAGCGCACAGTCGTTTTGTTTAATGTTAATTATCAGAATATTATCAGTTCTCAGGTGTATCCGCTGCTCCGTGGCATGCTATGTCAGATGTAAAAAGCCTACCACTGTCAGGTGACCTATATACAAACGGGAACAATTGTAATACCCGGTGCCCGAACTCGATCGAAATTAAATTTCCGCGATCTCTTAGTCATTTTACTTTACTTTACCGGTTAACTTCGTCCTTGAGAGGTGTACGTCGGTGTGTTGTATCAGGTGATTCACGGATGGCCTTGCTCTCAATATGGCAATCATGACAACCACCAGCACACATTTCTCTAAGCCCAATGTCACTGTCGTCACCTTAATTTGATTTCTGTTCTCGCTAGTTGACTGTTCCACGGTTTGCTCAGTATCGCAGTGAGGTTGAATGGTGGTTTTTGCTTTTTACGTTTGGAAGAATTTCTGCCCGCTCGAATTGTTCTTTCCTGCGATTTGTTTATTGGTTTTGCTTTTTTATCTATTTTCCGATGATTCCTCTTTCTGACTTGTTACTCCCAGGCTCCTTCAAGTTACTGTTAATTATTTTGCTCCGTGCTAATAAACGAAACAACCGGACATGTGTTACTTGTCAACAAAACGATGACTCACGACACTAGTTGTCAGGATGTCCTTCATCCTGCCGAAATAAGCAGAAAGCAAACAGTTCGGTTTAGCTTGTTGCTTTCATGTTGAGTGTTTTATCATTCTCGCTGTCGTCTACTATTATTTTAGCTTGTTAAACGTTTACTTTA
>LOND01001356.1:67038-81082 GCA_014220965.1 Paragonimus kellicotti | reverse complement strand
TATATCGGTTTTTCATAACAGATGGCATGGGACATGGCCGACACGTGATGTACGAGTATGTTCGTAATGAGCAATATGTTCCACTACATGGATTGCCCGAACTTTTAAAAAATGATGGGCGAGCACACTGCTTTGAAGGCGGTTGTCATGGATAAGGCGGCTGCGCAAATGAGGGTTTCCCCCGTTGTGTTAGTTGTGACATCATGCTGTGTTACATTCATGTGCGTGATTCCGTATGTAAGCATGTAAGTGGATAAAATTCGTCCGTCACATTCGTTAAAAGATGAGCTTTTATCGCATTCGTCATCTCTTCCACCGAATACCGCTTGCACACTGGCCGAAGTAAGCGCCGATCAACATAACATTGTGTGATTATCCTCTTACTACAACTTAAGAAAGTGAGTTCCTTCATATATTCGTACACAGTTTTCTTGCAGATGTCAGATGTGATGAACGAGATGGCGAACGGTTTATCAGATACACGGCTTTAGTCATCCGGAAAGACACCCAGAACGCTTGGAAACCAGCGGTCACATTATGTGCGGTGGCAGTGTGTACCTTATCCCACAGACTTAAAATATATAGTTCCCATCGATATCCCCGCGCTTTCGTCCCCAGTGACTCCAATATTCGACCTATGTGCCTCCGTGTAGGGTACTGGTTGCCTTCACTCGTAAGCTAGGACAGCTGCACAGAGCTGTTGTAAGCTTTTTAGGCGAGAACTGCTCCCCGAAGTTGTTCGTTCAGCAGGCCACTCCGTCTGCATTCCAGTGTACGTCATGATTCCATGGGAAAGTTTATAACAGTGGTAGCAACGGATGACTATGCATGCTATGCATGCGGAATGTGACTAAAAAATACCACTGACTTCACAGTTTTTGCGCATACCCCTACGGTTGAAATATGTTTACTGGCGTTTCTTACGTTCGCAGCTTTGCAACAGCTTCGAAGGTATGAGGAAGTGTTTAATGACATACTTGTGCCTGTTTGTCCCGTGGGTAGCATCCACATTCACAACATGCGGGAAGCGTCGGAATAGTTCAATTTGCGTTCGCTGGCAAGCAGATATGCGTATATCTGTTGCCTTCATCCCGCATGGTGCGCACCACACCTATCGCACTAATCACCGACAGAGCTTCCTCGAGGTTCTCTAATGTTACGCCAACTCTCTTACATAACAAACTCACTTGACATTGTGGGCTTTAACTTGCGGCGGATGTTTTCAACGTCAGTGGTTGTGATGAACTTCCCGTAAACATCCGCCACATACTGCTCACTTTTGGCGGTTAGTGTATCGTATTGAAACAGGCTCCTGCATTCGTTCAATTCACTGACGGTGAGTCCACGATTTGTAGGATGGGACTCATATAGCAGACGATTGAGAGGGTGGTTGTGCTCTAGCTCGAAAGAGCACACAACCAGACAGGCATTTCGTCGGACCACATGAAATCGTGATCTGCAACATGTGTCGCGAGAACTGATTTGTTGAAACTAACAACAGTTAACCACTAGACACGTCGCACACCCCTGCATACACTCCTACGCCTTTTATACTTCGTACAACGATAATAAATCTGCAGGGTTTTCAGGGAACCATGCAACCTTACCTTATCGTACTTCAGAACCGTTTTCGACCTACGGCTCGTCCCACGAACGTAAATAACGCCCACCTCCTCCATGTACCTCTGAAGGCACTCCTGGAACTGTGAGAAGTGCGAAATTCACGGTTCTCAAACATCGCCTTGAAAGTCGCAATATAATCCATTTCCTACGAATGGAAAATTGAACGAAAAATAAAGAAATAAATGCAAAAATTCACTTCAACATCCTTGTGTTAACATTCTCACACGCAACCAACCACAACAACAGCAGCCATACCGAATTTCGAAAACGATATACCATAAGGTCGTTTTTAATTAACGGTCAGTTAAAACAAATACATATGAGTTCATGACGCAGATTTCGGTGATTTCAATTTCTGCACCAGGTACCAAGCTCAACCTGAAAGGCAGTCATTGAAAACTGGGTGTAGCACCGCTCTTGGGGGTTTCAGAGAATACCGAGAACACAGTGAAGTACTAATCTGATAGAAAAGAACAAAATACTAATTTAACTTTTTTTAAGTAAATGAGAATCTAATAACAATTTGAAACGGTCCCCAGAAAAGCAGCTAACAACCTCTAATGGAAGGTCGTTCCAGTGGCTGATAACCCTGTAAGAGTAGGACTGTTGCCTAAGGAAGGTTCGGAGTCGGAGCTTATGAAGCTTCTTGTTGTGACCCCTCCGACTGTTATCGACTACCGGGGTAAGGAATCGCCACACGAGTCCTGTGCTAAAGAAAAAGTGAGTAAGTATTAGGTCACCGCGGAGTCTTCGAAACTCAAGTGGGTAAAGATCAAGAATTTCAAGACGAGACTCGTAGGAGAAATGCCGCAAGCCAGTGACCATTTTAGTGGCTACTCGCTGGACACGTTCGATGGTGAGTATGTCCTTTTTCAAGCCGGTGTATACGACTTGATTGGCATGTGTCTTAGAGTCCCTGTTTGGTCCTTCCTTATTTTTGAGTGACAAAATTCATGTCTGCGAGAAGTAATGGAGGACCAAGCACGCACCATATGTGAACTTTGCCACAGATCTGCAGCAAGAGAACAGACGACGTAAATTCGGCGACTCCAAGGCCTTGACCTTGACGAGTGGTTTCACATGATTCACAGGTTTTCGCAGCTTCAGAAAAGTCTACGACTTGTTATGGACTCGCTTCTGAGTGGCACGGAACGACGGCTTCATCCAGGGACAATCTTCAGTCTAGGCGGGTCGTCGTGAAGGCGTCGATCAGGAGCATAAGTACAGAGTTGATAAGTGAATAGATGCAAAGGGGAATCTATGTGGTGAAATGATGCAGCCGTCTACATCAGGCAAACGGGAGCGCGCACAACACATGCGCTTGCCCGCAAGACATGCAACAAAACATGCAGCAGGACAGACAGGCATTCATCGGGCACAGTATAAAAAACAGACAAACCACAACATGTCAGCCATGCTGATTTGAGCAGTTTTTTATATACTGATCGCCGTTCCTGTCGGCAGTTGTTTGGAAGAGTAGGCGGACTAAAAATATCTGACGTTTCCCAAATGTATTTGTCCAACCTCATCTCAATACCTCAAGGGTCGGGGCTGAGACGACCTCTTCTGGCAGACTGTTCCAGAAGGGGACCACTCTGGGTACGAACGAATGACGTTGGCAAAGCAAACGGTAGCGTTGTTGCTAAAGAATGAAACTACTCCCCCTTGAACCTCGATGGTCAGATCTAGGTAGGATGGAGCAAGCAACGAGGTTGCAAGACTGCAGCGTTAATATTTTCAGGCTGGTTATGGTTTTCTCTATCCTGTCAAGCTCTAGGTTAACGTGATTTCAACCTCTTGTGGGTCCGCTCGTGTAACTCAGTACGAGTCCCCTCACTTGCTTGTAGCTCCGCGCTGAACTTTTCAAGTAAAGACAGCCTTACGCGATAAGGGAACTGTGATATATTATTCTAGTAAAGGGCAAACTAGGGTGGAATAAACGGAATAAAGTTTGCCTGTGTTAGGCAGCCATAGCTAAGGTTGGAGAATTTAAAGACATTGGTAGCCTTGCGTACCATCGCCCTGCAGTTAGCGGAAGGAATTAGATCCCGAATGACAATCGACCCTAAGGCCTTCTCCTGTTCAGGTATACAAAGTTGCATATTATCAACGTGATACGAGGCCGAACTGTTATGACGAAGCCTCAGGACTTTACACTCCGCTGCATTCAACGGTGTTTCGTTAAACCTACACCATTTACAAAATGTTTCGGGATCTCATTGTAGACTGGATTCATCGGGAGAGCCATGAATGACCTTTCAAAGCTTCGTGTCGTCTGCGTACAGCAGAACGCAGAAAAATGAAAGCAACGGTATTTCACTGACATATAGGGTGAACAGCATGAATGCTAGTCGCCGACCGTGATTTCTTCATCTGTCGTGGTTAGGAGAATATTTTTTTTAAAAAACCGCTCCATGAGGCTTGGTCAACAGAAAACCGCTGATATCGAAACGGACAAACTGACTGGATCCGGGTGAATTGGGTCCCCAACCTCGAACCCGTGAACAAATCGCTGAAATATGCGAGCTTCAATCTCATGAGATGGGCCATGGTTCTTTGGGCATTAAATATGTTTACTTAGGGACCATGTATGGTGTTGGGGACGGTTAAAGATGAATTGATGCTTCACACGTCGCCCTCTTTAACGACACGAAATGCACGTCACATAGCTGACCTCGAGAAAGCACCCCGTGGTTTTGGAAAAAGTTTCGTCACAGGATTGACCCTAGTAGCACGACCGTTCCCTGAGTGATCTCTGAGCGTTCCCTGAGTGATCCCTGAGTGTTCTAAGGAGACATTTTGGGAACACTCAGGGAACGGTCGGGAGAAAAATTGCGCGCAGCCTTATAATACGATTTAATCAAATGCCACCTACATCTTGAGTGCCTAATATACCCAACCACGAAGAAAGCTAGCGACTGTCTTCAACAAACCAACGACGAATTTCATAAATCTTGGAATTATTAAAAAAAACCATTGTCATCAAACAACTTTCTATAGTGAACACAAAACAGATTGCGGGCAGTTACAAAGTGGTCCAACGTATTACAATGAATATCATCACAATAACGCTTGTTCTTCGTCAATATCTGCAAGAGCTTATTATTCATTCCATGCCTTGATACTGCAATGAATCAAGATTTAGGATGCATTAGAAGTGGAATATCTCAGCTAACAAGCGAGATACAGAATAACACATCTGAACAATCTAGAAGAGAACTTACAGTTGTTTCAGTAAATGAAGGATTCATCCATGATTGCATCTGGAATGATGTCGTTCATCACCAGTGCACCAGTGTGTTATACGGAAACATCCTCGCACATTACGTACAACGCATGCGAATGCCCCTGCCAAATGATGAGGCACATGAACATGTACAATTTATATTAAAGGCAATATTTACACTATCAACAATATCATCACGTTCAATAATAAACCTTCAGGATCACAATGCCGAAACGTCCGCAATGGCGTCGTTAGTTTCTTTCACTGCTCTCAACCTAGCCTTCTGGATCCATCTTTGAATGGTCCCCTTAACATTTGAGTGCGAAACGCCAGGATACCCCTTTTCATAACGGATTCTGCATTGGAGAAGTGATGATTGGCTTTAGTTTTACATACCGACAATAGCTGTAGTCAAAGGCGTACAGGCAATTGAAAAGCGATTGTTGACTCCTCTCCAGTTGATTGTTTTGGCTACATCGTCAGTCAGTAAGGTTCTCAGCACATTACGGGTGCATTCACCCATCGATGTGCCACCAACACTGGTGAGAAAGGTTACCTTGGTACTATGAACTAGAAAAATGAAACATACCAATTGCTTGTATGATGTGACATCTTCCAACTTTACGTTCAGCAGTTGTATGTCCTCAACGGTTTTCATCGGGAAGCGCACCGGAAACAGTTGGTTTGTTGATGGGCCAGCAGCAGCGTGTTGGAATCGCAACACATTTACTTCCAACCGTAGGGCGTACAGTTCCTCACGCATTTTTACATTTTGCATGGGCGGTGTCGCCTGCCTGGATGGGGTCCTCGTGATCACTCAAACCGCTGGTTAGAGACGCTATCCGAGATGGCGGCGTGTCGCAGTCAATGGCGTACCTGCATCCATACCATTTCTAGTTCTTCCGCTTAGACTTCTATTAATTTTCAACCTTCTTAGTAACGTTTTCTTCTAGGATATTCCACGTCACTGTTGAGGTGAGCGGCAGCCCGAGCCACAGTACCTTTTGGTCAGGCTCATGGCTGCTATGATGATGATGACAAAGTTTCCGAGCACACCTGTTAAATAAAGTTACTATTGTTTATAAGGACCTACTTTTTAACTCTTCTTTCACAATTTCGTTTGTACATGTTGCATCTGTGCGTGCCGCTGGCGGACTGATAATGATAGAGCTAAATACTTCTCACACTGAATTTAACATTTTACAAACCTAGAAGCGATGGGGCTGGAAAAACTGGGTACATTTTCCAATGATCCCAGCGTACACCGTTTTGGAGACGGTGATAATTGGGGCATATTCTCCAATTGGAGTAGGGGTGGAGAATGATCGATGTCGATGGGATAAACCGTCGGTTTACGTTTTCTCCCCGAATTCATAGGTGAAGTCGAAACGGACGATTGGTTGTCTGCAAGTTGTGAATAATGTGAGTTCATCTTACCGTTTGCGTTTGCCAGCACTATCCATTATGTCCGTGGCGTCAGACGATGGTATGTCTGATAACTGTTCCAGAATCCGTTGGTACTTGTATGCCAAATGCAGTGATCTGGAAAATTGGAGGAGAATAGGAAAGTGATATCTGTTCAATTAAACAGATTGGACACCAACGGCGTAGATTCAAAAACAAGTTTTTGAAGAGGAAAACAGTTTGTGTTATTTTTAGTATCAATTATGCTTGCAAAAATTACATAAGAAAGTATATCTATCTCATGTCGGTGAGTGATCCAAAAGGAACACTCAAAGATCACTCAGGGAACGGCTGAGTGTTCCAGTGTGCTACTAGGGAACTACATGTAGATATAACGGAGTATGAATTATGATTTAAACTATGTAAGGGACTTGTCAGACCGTCCTACCCGTTATACATTCACTTCAACTATATAGCAGTAAAAATGGCCGCATGCACATGCATTCGTAAAAAGGGCCAATTGGTCCCTCTTAGTCTGTCGCAGGAATGGCAGTTAGTTACGGTTACCCCTTTCCGTAAGGTGGGTAATGGGGATGATCTCACGAATTACCGACCTGTCAGTCTCACGCTTAGCTTGCTGAAACTAATAGGAGGCATACTCAAGAACTTGTTAGCGCAGTATGCGCCCATCATAGAAATGTCAAGCGAGGTATTGTAGATCCTTTCAGGTAATATCTTCCGACTTTGACTTGAGAAAACCTTGGCCTATGCTGCCCTGTTGACGGCGTGTGCATAAAGCTTTCCGATACCCTCATCATAGTCGAAGTTAGCACATCCCTAACCACGACTAAATAGCTGCTACACAGTTAAACTGATCTACAGCTAACGGAAGGCTTGGATGACCTTTAGGATATCTGGGACTGAATTTGATCGGGAGTCCTACGCTCGCATTCGAACTCGATTCAGGGTTTTCGTTCGAGAATTCCGCTTCTGATATCGTCAGCGGCTGACAAGTCGATTTGTTTCCGACCCTAAAGGTCCGTTCCGTTTTGTCATCCAGTAACAAAGCGAAAGTGGGTGTTCCCCCAGCTTATGGATCTGTCAGGACTCATCAGTACCGGCGCCAAACTTACTGATGTGCAAGCTGACTGTTTTGTAGCGCCGAACACGATCCCAACTGTCGTCTTCTTGATGATATATGCGCAGTAGACACGTGTCAGTTGGTTGTGCTAGTTAGGATGTGTAACCTCAAGGGTAGCTGAACCGGATGGCACTTCTGTTGTTTTGGTTGAAAGTGCCAAACAGCTTGCTATCCCCCTGGGCATGTTGTAACTCGGGTCGATCGAACAGGGTCTCGCTCTCACAAGTTGGAAAATGGCTAACCTAATTCACATCCTAGGGTGGTCGCCATAGTCTCCCCGCCATTTACGGACCGGTCGCTGTTCCTACTAGCACATCTATACTACTGTAAGCGCTTGTGTTTGGTGTTGTTTTCGGCTACATGTTTGTCGAAAACTCTTCACTACACAGCACGGCTTTCGTAGAAGTCACTCGTGTGCAACAAACCTCCTGTTGGCCACTGATCATCGGACGCGGTCATCCGATCAAAGCACAGGAGTAAATGTGTATGTGAGTTTTGCTAAGTACTCTGTTTACTTGGTTTCATACCAAGCTTCTTGTTTTCAACGTCAAGAAGTGCAAGGTAATGCATATTTGGCACACGTTTAGCACCACTTATCGTCTTGATGGTACTTCCCTTCAGTCTGTATCTACTGAGAGAGAAACCTAGGGGCATTCGTTCCCAGTACTCATTCTGGCTAATTGAACACAAAAGCGAATGCCAAGAAAGCCAGCAGCACCTTGGCAGTCTTCAAACGACTCTTTGGTATGTTGTACCGCACGACTTACGCTTCTGTACAACAGCTCCGTTCAACCTCATCCTGAGAGTGGCAGTGCGATTTGACCTTTCTGTCTTCAGAAGCGTAAAGCTTTATTTGAGGCCGTACAGCGAAAGGCCACAAAGGTGGTCCTATGATGGCACACAAGGTCCTGTGAAGAAAGACTCGATAAAATCCACTATTTACTCGCCCGAGTTTCGAAGACTTCGGGGTGACTTGTTGCTTTTCTAATCCGTAGGGCTTCGTGATTTATTGCCCTTAGATACAGAACACCCAACAACCCTGCTTCCTACTTTCGTCACCGGCCCGTTGGGCAAGAATTCCGATAACGTCCCTAAACACAAACTCTTAACAGTCCACCAGCATAGGTTTGTAAAGAATCGACCTTGTTTAACAAATTTTTTATCGTTTCTACATGAAAACACCAAGAGATTATGTAGAGGAGCAAAGGTAGAAGTATGCTTTTTAGACTTTAAAAAGGCGTTTGACTCGGTTGTCAACAGGCTTCTAAAGGGGATAGAATTGTTCAACATGTCTCCAGAGATTTTGAACTAGATAGGGACTTACTTCCAGGATCGAAAGTTTTATGGTCAGGTAGAAGGTGCTCAGCCAAGTTCAATGATTGTCACGAATGGAGTTCAACAAGGGTCTCTTCTGGGGCCTTTGCTATTCATGGTTTATGTAGACGACTCAAAGCTTTGTCCGTCTTGAAGTGTTGTGTTTGCTGGCGATATAAAGCAGTCTAAATGGAACAGTTATGCTGGAGGGTCTAGATAAAATCCACCCGTAGACAGTAACCTGGGAACTGACACTGAACGTGAACGAATGTACGCAACTATTAGAGGCGGAAGTAGGAGCTCCCCCTAGACGCCTGGGAAAGTCCGGGATTTCCGTGGTGGTCCAGCGAACATCAAAGATGAGAGATTCAGGGATACAGATAGTGGTGAGCTTCAAACGTCCCCCTAACCATAGCTGCTGCCCGAAAGACCAACAAAGCACTGTTTCTGCCTGAGAAAACTTGTTTTTTTTTTGGGAGCCAGCGGTCCTGGTATCTCTGGTTGAGATGTATGTGCGGCCGCATGTTGAATACTGTGTGTAATCCTGGAGTCCATACTTTGTTAGGAGTGCAAAACTGCTAGACAGAACACAACGCCGATATACAGAGTTGTTTGTAAAACTTAGGGGTATGGACTGTCAAGACATCTGGATATTTGGATTTGTTCTCTCTATAGAGAAGACGCAAGTATGGGAGGTTGATTGAAGCCTTCAACTTGCTAACTGGTTTAGCTGATGCCGGTGGACAGCTGTTTACCCGCAACATCAACCCAGATCTATTTGTGGGTACGACTGGAAACTTGCAAAACCAAGCTGCAATAGAAACATTCGAGCTCACTTCTCTTGTAGAGTCGCAAACTTTTGAAATAAGTTGCCGGCGAAAGTGGTACTGGCCCCAACGACGAATGATTTCAAGCATTAGCTTGATAAATGCTGACCGTCAGTGTTTCCTAAGTTAGTTTGAAAAACACAAGAAATGAAATGTTTTACTCTCCTTCTCTATTTTCGACAACTGGTAACCGTTACCAAAACGTCTCTGTCTGTCCTATTCGTGGATGGCCAGACCACCAAAGTCTAGAAGAGGCAGTGACCGGACATACCAATCCGTTAAGTTCGCAACATTAGTCAGTGATTCCCCTGACCATAGCCACACGGTCTTCTAAGACGATTTTCCTATGAAATGAAGTGAATCTTTTCCCTTTGTTACAGCACAGTGGGATCCATGGTGCTCACAATTGCAGAAGACTGAGTACTTACTAGCAATTGCCGCATGTCCTGTGACGTGAGGTGACCTCACTTGACCTGCAAACTCCCCTGAAAAAATCAGGACTGATCCTCCCGGTCTATTTTCCAGCAACGCTCTTATTTTTGCTGAAGTATGAGTGATCTCAGTGTGTTACGTATTGCTGGTCAAATGATTAAAATCTCTTTCTGAAGTGCAGCAAATGTTCACGTGTGTTACAAATAAGGGACTTGGGGAATATGTTCATGTTACATGGTGAACAGTGTACGTTGACATGCTTTTTGAAGTCGTCAGCTTCAGTCGCATGGCTCGCGTATCAACGTTCTATGACAGTCATAAACAGAGACAGCCTTCACGCCTGTAGGTAAGACAGACGGTGGACACTCCCGGTAGTTATCGATCTATTGGCTTCACTAGCATCCCATGCAAGATAATGGGGTTGTTAAAAGCACCATCCCTATACATTTCTTTTCGAACAATCGTTTCTCCTCTACTCATCATGACTTCCCTTCGGCCGATCATGTGTAACCAGCCTGCCTACCTTTATGGATAGCGATGGTCTCCACTCACGTGCCATCGATTTTATAAAAACTTTCGACTTCGCCGCACACGGTCTTGTTGTACATAAACTGGAAGCTGGTGAAATTCAAGAGGAGATTCTGCGTTAGATCACGTCTTTCCTTGTCAGCGAAACTTTTAGAGTAGAAGCCTAATCAAATATTTCCTGATCCCCGTAGGCGTTCCCCTAGGATCCGGGCTTAATGCTCTAGTATACCTGACAACTGTGACAATCTGTGGGCTAGTGATCCTAATGCGTTACAGATTGAACCTGATTGTATTAATCGCTGATCAGGCCACTGGAGTCTCTTAACGGTAACAAATGTGCACATATGTCACTCAGAGGGGTTCCGATAATCCATTTCTCATACATGGTGCACAGAGTTTAACAGATACCTATAAACAGATTTGAAAGAACTAAGCATCTATCTGTCATCTAGTTTATCCTTCTGCCACCATCACTTGGTCACCAAAAGTAGATTTAAAACGCGAAATGTTAAAAGGAACATTTTCCCGTACGGACAGAAATGCTTTTCAAACGCTTGACTTGGTCTGTATAAGACCACTCAAATGCCACTCAGACTGTGCATTCTAGCTCGAGTGACCAGCAAAATGACCACTGATCTAAAATATGTTTCGTATGCATCTCATCTTGGCATTCTCGAGCCATGACCACTTAACTCTGGATGCCTCCCAGCTGACTTCTCCCTTCTCAATCCCAGGATTCTTACAAGTCTTTACTTCAGAGACTGATAGCGGTCGACGAGGCTACGACAATAGGATTCCCGAACTATGACCGCGAACCTTCCTCGAACAATAATTCTTTTTCCTGCAGGCCCAATGTAATCAGAAAACAGGCAGACGACTGATTGTGAGCTGAAAATAGTTGATGTCTACAAGTTAAGGTTTATTCATCTGATAACATTAGTGTGATAGCTGAAAACTAACATTGGAAACGTAATGAAACTTGTTGATGTGTGTTGATGGACAGTGCATTACATTTCCCACCACTATCTTGCTTTTTTTCTGAAAATGTTTCACAAACACAGACGGGGCTTTGACGCCTAAAAAAGGATTTCGTTGACGTTGCGGTTGCACTGATAGTCAACATTTCCATATTTTTCACAAACATGTTTTAGGGCTAAATTCAAAGAGTGATGATGACGACGCTTGGTTAAGAATGCATATGGCGATTGATGACGTTTCAATGGATTCAAAATACGTTTTCAGGGATAGGCGCGACAGTAACAGCATGCTTCTCTGTTTCTCAAATTGTATGGACAAGTTCGTTGCTGTTTTTCCAACAACGATGTTCTGTCTGGTCTCGATACTTTCGATGTAACGGTCAGGGAGAGATTCCGTGTCGGTCTGCAATTCGGGTATTATCAAGTTCGGGCTTAACTAAGTCTTGTGCTTCAGCAAAGGAATCAGAGTCAGTGTTATCAGTAGCAGACAGCCTCGAGAGGTGAATGCACAAATTACCCTTTCGGAGCTAGGTGTCTAGTGACCACCGTCTCTTCTTTTCCGCTGAGGTGACGGACGTGAGCATATTGCGGATTGCTTTCGAGTAACTTGACCTCATCAACTAAAGAGGTTATAGTTTGGAGATCTAAAATGGTGTCGCAGTAAAAACGGTCTCGGGCGGGGATCCAGTTCGGTTAAGGGACACTTGAAGTTGAATTTCGTTTATTAGAAAATGACCGTTCGTGTGTGGGTTGCGTCCATTAATATGCACAAGGGAGACCGTATGGAATGTAAACCGTCCAGCAATGCAAACTCCTAGTGACTATAGAACACTCCCATTAATCTTACCGCGAGCGGTATCGCTCACCACAGGGTATCGTTCAGCCTCTTGCTCTGTCCATCTGCTTGGGATTGTAATTTGTGGTTTTACTAGCGGTGCTAACTTCACTGTACCGGAGGCTATTACGTTCGTGAGACGTGAAGGTAAGGTCTTTATCTGAGCGTACGTTAGAAAGCATATCAGACATATAAAACAGCTTCAAAAGCACTTGATAACAGTAGGTGTTGTTACACCTGGACAGGCGAATGCTAACAAGAATCTTGAGTACTCATCAATTTATCGTTAATAAGTACTTGTTATCAACAACAGGTTGAAGAAGTCCCTTAAAATCGATATCCAATGCCGTGAGACGCCTGGCTGCTTTAACACTAGTTCTGTTTAGTGAGACTAGAACCTTAACTTTAACTTCGCGTATGTCGGACAATGCGAAACGGCAGATTTCACTTCCTCAACTGAAAAGAAGTAGGCGAATGAGCCCGCAGCGCGTTGCTGTGATTTGGTCCATCGTAGTTGCGGCAAATCACGGAGCGGTTGTAGTCTTTCTGGATCCGGCTTGGGTGATCAGTGTAAAACTTGCACCATGCGTTTAAGCTTTCTTTCGTTGAATTTTAAACCGTGCTTTGTAGCAACTTCGAAGAGTCTTGTCAAATTTTAGTTACGATCCTCAGTATTCACATCACACACAGTTATCTTATTTATTTATACAAATATGGCGTTCAATCCTTCGTCTGTGGTAAGTTCGTCTCTTACCGTTTGGAAACACGCAACGCCATTAATCACTCCAAACGGTATACGGCAAAATTGATAGGGGTTTCCGCAGGCTTAGCAGTTTTCCCCTCCCTTAATAGGTATTTGATGATAAGCGCTTTGTGAATCCAGGGCGCTATAAGTAGAATGCTGAGAGATTTTCTCGGCTATCTCGTTAGTCTTTGGCCGAGGGTAGGCGTCGAATTGAGTGTATCAATTAATAGTCTGGCTATATTCTATCACCATTCGCTGTCTATGCCGTCCGTTTCCAGTTACCAACACCTGAACACGTCAAGATGAATGTGACGGTTCGGTAATACGATCTCTCAAAAGTGTCTCGATTTCCGATCGAATTGACTTGTTGTATATCAAGTGGTTTCATGTTTTGGTTGTTATCGGTTTGCAGTTGCCTACCGAATTTCCAGAAATTGTAGAGAGGTTCTGTGTGACTGCGGAGAAACTGCATAAGGAGAACGTTGGTTTCTCCCCATTTCAACGTCTTTCTTAGTTTGAGAAAGTCATGACCAGAGTACATTGACGTAAAGGTTAGGCAATACAGAAAGCCTGGTTCGGTCGTAATAGCAATTGTTGTAACGTATACTAACACAACAGCGATCATGTGTACGGCTAGTTATTCTAGTAGAAGCCATGGTTGTTTTACTACACGACTTTTAAAATCTTCACTGATATCTCTGGACAACAGAACATGAGATGTAACTGTCAGAACTGCCAGTATTTATTAAAGCCTGTAATGGTACTTCGTTTACCAATATTTCAATAACAACGTTCTAAAGACAGAACTGGGTCACCCCGACAGTCATGGAGAAAAGCAATGGTTTAACAACTGAATGTTGTCGCCGACCGACGTACCTTTTGACACTGGTCGCTTTTACCACAACCTTTGCATGCCGCGTCTCTCATGGGACACTTGCAACGTGGATGTCGGTCATAACCACAAAAATAGCATTCGCTGTTGGCAGCCACGG
>LOND01001356.1:48220-66938 GCA_014220965.1 Paragonimus kellicotti | reverse complement strand
ATGCGAAACGGCAGATTTCACTTCCTCAACTGAAAAGAGTAGGTTTCTGGAACGTATAAAATGCAACATCAAACAACGCGGGGTTGACAAAGTAGTGTAACTCCTCAGAAACATATGAGTCAGTGATACATAATGGGTGCGTGGTAGTTTATCACTGACATGGTTTCTTCACGTGAGCGACAGAACTGGGTCACCCCGACAGTCATGGAGAAAAGCAGTGGTTTAACAACTGAATGTTGTCGCCGACCGACGTACCTTTTGACACTGGCCGCTTTTACCACAACCTTTGCATGCCGCGTCTCTCATGGGACACTTGCAACGTGGATGTCGGTCATAACCACAAAAATAACATTTGCTGTTGGCAGCCACGGGCACGCTTTTCGTGTGAGGTTGAAAGGGCGACTGAGACCCGGAGAATATTTCGGGACTTGAAGCTGAAGCGAAAGAAACGAAAGGAGGGTTGTCTGGAACGAATGGGACTGTTGGTAGGCCATCTCGAGAGATCGGGTCTGTTCGAAAGCAGATTGTAGGTCTAATAACCTGTTTTTCAGTAGCCTTTGACGTATGTTGTTAGACTGCATTCGGCTAATGGCGCGTCCGGAATAACGTCGTTTTGATTTCGTTCGGTAGTGACAAATCTGAGGTCGTAATCTTTAACTGTTGACTTTAATTCTTGAAGAAACTGATCAAAATTCTGTCCACTTTCTTGTTTGCACGTTGCCAGAATGTGACGTGCAAAAGCTTCGTTTGAGGGTTCCATGTGTGTCTTCCTGTTGGGAAAAGATACTTTTTCCCAAGAATTCGCCTTATTTTCCAAGAAAATGGATTTTTCATTTTTGGAATTTGAATGCCCGCCAGAATTCTCGAAACTTCGAGAATTCGCGCTCGCCTCTGATTGGTCCGTTGGGTGGCCTAGGCCCAAGGCCGCTCAAAACCTATAAATACAGTTGCTGTAAACCACTATTTTGCCTTCGGGCTGAGCAGCAAATAAAGCTCGTTTGAAGGCCGTCTTTTTCCTTACTTGTTGGGGGATCTAAGTTGCGAGAGTTGGGTTCCGATATTTGCGCTCTGATTTTCGTGCAGTTTTGCAATATCGTTGCGTTCGTTCGTGATAGAGATACTGCTCGTGGTCTTTGCGTAATCAGGGAGGTCGTAACACTTCTAAAGTGTAGAAATGGCATCTTCGAAAGTTGTATAATCTGTAGTGTATTCATAAACAGATAGGGAGACATGGTTGATGTAGGTGTCAAGTTTATTGGGTTCAAGTGTTTCCACGGCAGCTAGGAATTTAGTAAATGTGCTGTGCCAACGAGTCCACTGTTTTAAAGACTTTTACGGCTTGGATCGGTGGCAAAATCGTTTCATTCCATACTGTTAGATAATTGAGTTATTTAATCGATAAACGAACGGTCAACCGAGATTGAATGGAGACTTGTTGCCAAAGATTTAGGCCTTATCCACCAACAACGGTGATATGGCGGTGAAAAGCAGAAACAAAGACGTTTAACAAAACTGTCAGTTAGTGAGTTGTATTAACAGACAGTCTACTACAAAGACAATTGATGACGAACCGAGGTGGCAGTACAGTTAGTACTAAAAATGTTACGAAAGTGGAACGCGAGTCTCTCTTGAGTTCCTAACACCTTGTGAAAAGAATCTATCAGCGTTCCTAATAGGCTGTGTAATCATGGTTTTGCGAATTGTGGACTAGAAAACTGAAGAGCTTGAAGTAGCGAACCACATCACATTCTTGTAGAACAGATGGTGACGGATAATGGGTTAAATCAGTTACCAAAGTTTTCATTAATAATTAATGGACAACTTTTCACTGCAACTGTTTATCGTTCACAGTGACTTAGTGATGCGTTGCGCATGTCAACTTGTGGTCTACCTCGTCTAATGTAATTCCGTGATGCGGTCCCGGACTGAGACTAGCGTGCAGGTGAACAGGTCATTATGTGGCAATATGTACCTAGACGTTGCTTGATATTTTGTTCCTCTGGTACATGTTTTCAGCGGCTTTTTGTCTGGGCTACCTTCAATCTACTGATTACGTGGATCAGTTTAAAACTAAAGGTTTAGTGTTCGTCAAAAAGTTTTACAGCTTCTGACTCTTCGAACATTAAGCCACTCATTGCTTTTGTAGATTTTAGGTGCACAACATGATAAAAATTTTCAAGAACAACAAACCACAGGACCAAGAAGCCTATACAAATGTAATTGAAGGACTGAACAGACTCTACACCCAGAAACTTCTTCCCTTGGAAACCGCATATAAATTTCATGACTTCCATTCACCTGCATTGGAATCGGGGGATTTTCATTCCAAACCAATGGTGTTGTTGATAGGACAATACTCGACAGGAAAAACCACTTTCATCCGTTATCTTTTGGACCAGGATTTTCCAGGAATGCGTATCGGTCCGGAACCCACCACTGATAGTTTCATTGCTGTTATGTACGGCGAAAGAGAAGGTGTAATTCCTGGGAATGCGCTGGTAATGGATCACAAAAAGCAATTTCGACCAATGAGCCGGTTTGGCAACAGTTTTCTTAACCGTTTTCAATGTGCCCATTTGCCCAACGAAGTGTTAGAGAGCCTAACATTCATTGACACTCC
The DNA here is from genome assembly GCA_014220965.1 of Paragonimus kellicotti. Lineage (NCBI taxonomy): Eukaryota > Metazoa > Platyhelminthes > Trematoda > Plagiorchiida > Troglotrematidae > Paragonimus > Paragonimus kellicotti. The sequence goes on along the minus strand of LOND01001356.1, from coordinate 64,318 downwards.
CGGTATACTCAGTGGCGAGAAGCAACGGGTTGATCGAGGATACGAGTTTTCCGGTGTTATTGAATGGTTTGCCGAGCGCGTCGATCGCATCATTCTTCTTTTTGACGCACATAAGCTGGATATCTCGGATGAATTTAGACGTGTCATTGAAGTTTTGAAGGCAAGTTTCTTGTATATTCTTATTCGTTAGTCGTTATTCATTATGCCTAACGAGACCTTACTGTTTCACATCACTGTTTTTTTATACTTGTATCTTCCAACCAAGTGACAGCTCGGTGTTAATGGCACCGAATGCCTACTTTATGAGATCGGGATTCTTGGCCTCTAGCATCCCGAGGAACAAACTGAACTGAAGTTTCTCTTAATGGCACCCGCCAACTTGTTTTGATTTTTGTGAAATGCTTATGCTTACTACCATTATCCAACCCTTGCAAATCCGCCCTGTCAGGTTACGCTTTCACCGTGTACATCTCTCTCTCTCTCTCTTTACTATTGTGTGACTTGTTTCGGATTACCAATAGGCGCTTCAGATTCACTAACATTAAATTACGGTATTTGATGAAGCCTGATGCGAATCTCGTTCGTCGTTAGCATTGTCAGCCATTTTGAGATTATCAAGTGGATTATAGGTCCTGCCTGGAGACATCGTTCCGGAGTATTCTTGTTGCTTCCGTGCGTAGTCTTGTTGCTTCAGTCAGTCATCTCATTGCTCGTTCAAGACAGTCTGAGTGGGCTAATGTCTTTTTATTACCTTTGACTATGCGCGTTTTGTACTCATACGATCAGAATGTGCGGTGTATTGTGTGTGCCTTTGTTATCCTCCAGGAGCTTTAGCTTTTCAACCACCCTGAAAGCATTATCAGTTTGCACACCACTGTTAGAGTTGTTTCCAACTGAGTAGTTAACACGACGTATGCCAATTAATTCGGCAGTAGTCAAATATCTCAATGAAGCGGTGGTTCTATGTTTAGTTAGGTCAGTAGCACAGGTTATTTTCGCGTGTGCCCCAACTACGCTTTAAGCATAACTATCTGGGTTGCCGTAGATGTTCGTGCATTCACATCTAGCCTTTTTGAATGTGCACTTGCTTTTAAACATTCTAGAAATGTGACTTTGACGTGTTTTGCGTAATCATTTGTTGGACGTTCGCATGCATAATGACCGATGCTAGACTTCAGTTTACGTCCAGTCAACTGTGTTTGATAGATGAATATTCGGCTTCTAACTTACCTAAATCAAATGAAGAATGCCTAGTTCAGCGAGCTGAATTCATATGTTACCGTCTTAAATAGTATACAGCACAAACGCAGTCAGTATCTGTTATTCAGCTTCAGCCTGAGTACAGTCAACCCAACATTACTGTCTTTGAAAAAGATGTATGAATGAGAATCCGAACCTGGAGCCTTATTATGTCCGTGCTTTATCTTCATGCTTATCTACTGACGACCGTGTCCGGATTAGCCTATCATAATGGCTTATGCCAAGAACCATCGCTGTCCCCTGTCACTGTACGTGGTTTGCTCTGCACAACTCATTGTTTCATCCACACCCGTGGCAGTCATTTCAGAACATGTGTGAATGGAGGTTTTTGTAGTGCAAGAACATGGCGTTGGCAATCGAAGAAATCGGAGTATAGGATTTTCTGTTATTATTATATATGTATATATAAAAGGGTTTTAAATTTTGTCTACCGAACCGTACAAAACTTATGAGACATATCACACCAAGAAAGCCACTGTGGCCCGGATTCCTGAATGAACGGTTAGTGTTCTGTTAAACTACTTAGAGTCGTTGGTTCATACGAATGAAAAACGCGGAGACGATTCAACTTTTCCGAGTCTGCACCGGATGCCTAGGATGTGTCTTGGACACTGTAGTTGAAATCTGTTCAATTACTGTACGTTTCGTCCATGTAGTGCCTAGGTTTCACTGTCAAGAACGTGAACACTACCATGGAGACCACCAGTGACAACACTGTAGAGACAGTTAATTCGGTTTCTCTCGTCAAGCTTTGGTTGTTCCAGTCCGACCGTATGCACGTATATACGGTAACGAATGGCCAGATGACATTAACCCAAGCCAACCTACATCGCAACAAAGATGAATAGTATTGTTGAAGAAAAATTGGGTCAAAACGTAAATAAAACGGCCGAACAAAACGAAATTAATTTGAGGAGCTACGAGCAGCTAACGCGGAATCTTTGTTAGCCTATATTTCTACCATCAGTATCTGTCGATCTACATGCTGATACCTATTAGGCACCAGATATGTACAAACAAATCGCATTTCATTGTCCGCACTTCTAAATGTATTTTAGTTTATCAAGTGGTACAGTCATGTTTCAATCCTTTATCTGTTTGTTTGACGCCCTCATTACGACATGTCTCAGTGTCTGTATTTGAGTAAACGGTTTTATAGAATGTTTCCAAGCTACTAAGGTAACACTGTTACTCGGCGCTTGCATTTTTGCGGATCATCATTAGCGTGGTTGTTTCAGCTATATCTACTAACACTGGCGGGACAGATCGTTTTTGCCGACTTTGGTGTTGATGGCAAAGACTGTAACCAGTGCGTGTTTCATCGTCCTCCTATCACACTTCTATCTCCCGATACTAGTTATTCTGATGTTACATTTTCCAGATTTCAAGCAGGCGTACCTTCACCATATCACTTCTCCAAAACATCAAAGAAACAGTCGCTAGCCCTCATTAACCCTTTCGTGTGAATTGGCTCAGAGCTTTATATTGTTTACTTGTGCCTAGTCTTATTGCGCAATCTTCAATTCACACGTCGTGCGGTTGAACTGTGCGTTACAATGTGTTACACTGATTCTGAAATCCACACGCTGCTCATCAAATCAAAATTGTCTCCGTTTACTCTCGTATGTAATGGAAACTGGACTATTTTATTATATCCGCGTTCGTACCCAGTGGTAAGTGGATCAAGATCCACCTTGTGTTGGGTATATTCTTGCCAACGAGACTGACATGATCGAGAATCCAAAATCACCGTTCTGCATAGTCATACAAATTAAAGGATAATTTAGTTTAACTACTTATACAGGTCTGGGCAACATATTTTCCAAAACTATGTGCCTAAAGACATATCACAAGACGAATTCTCATATGATAAGGACAACTCTAGGGTTGAATGGCTTAGCTTGATCACCACACTCAACTTATATCGTCATTTGCGAATCCGCGTCAGGGGAATCTCTGATGCCGATGTCAACCATGTTTCAGTAAAGTATCCTCGACCTTGTAAAAAACCGAGATGTCTAAAAAACGTATGACCAAACGCCTGATTACTCCGAAACGTTCAGCCTGGAACAGATGCCAACTAGAACAGACAAAGCCTACGTTTTTGTTGTGTACGTCATATGTTACAATCACCACGGGTGTTGTGATGGGGGTCTATTTTTCTAATAATGCTGTCTTGCCTAAGTGTTATGGGTGAATCCTAGGCTTTTTTACAGCAAACTCGCAGTGTATTAGGATTGAGGTTGGCATTACGTAACTTCGAACGCTTAGTAGACTTGCTGCTACAGATACAGAGGCTGCCAACACTAAGTAAACGAAACCCAAGTGTGAACAGTTGCACATCGAGGATAACTTCTGAACACATCGGAGGCAAGTTAGCTTAATTATCCCAAACATCAGTGGCACAAGTCGGAGTCAGTTTATATATGCTACTGGCCCACGAACCACTCTACCCGGATTTGAAATCCCGAATTGATGATATCGCTAACACTATTTTTGAATAATTCATTATCAACTGCTCATCTACTGAAAGCCTGAAACCAGTTCACGATCACACCTATCTCCAAAGGTAGATTCTAAGGTGACCCAACAGTGCGTTGCGTTCAGTGGTCCTCAACGTATTAGGTAGCTTATTGAGTGGCCCTTTCCGAGCCATGGTGGTGGACCTCGAACTTGTCACTAAGGAGGAACGTTAATCCCGTAAAGGATATTCGTACGTTACAAACCTGCATAAAGGCTACCGATACAGAGCTGACCACATATGTGATATAGCTTAGTTTTTTCAGGGTTGCTCGCCCCACCTTGCTTCGGAAACTCAAGTGACTTGAAGACTGTCCGACTAAACGTAGATTTAGAGTCAAGATGAATGCACAGTTATTAGGCTGGTTCCCTTTAAACAGCGGCTCTTCTCAAAGGACAACCTTGGAACTCTTGTTGGTCTTTTTCTTCGTTCTCGAAATACCCATTGTCAATAAATCACTAATGCCGTCGTATACCGATGACAAAACTAACGGAGTGTGTGGAAGAATTCATACCCTACAGAACGATTTTGACTATCTAAACATGTGGCTCTTTAAAAAAAAATAACTTGCTTTTCAATGTCAACAGGTTCAAAGGCAGCATATTAACCGTCAAAATCGTGCCGCCTACTGCGTTGGTGACACTAGACTACTCGCGTCTGTATGCGAACAAGTCTCTGGAACCATAATGACAGAAAATTCAAGTGATGGGAGAAAAGTATGAATAACCTTGCACATCTTAGGGAGAAATTGTGGAAATTTCCACCTCGCAGTCTTTCTCACTTCGTTCGCTCCCATAATTTGCTTGAGTCTGGAAACCAACATACAGGTTCTTCGTCCTTATCTCAACGAAGGTTTGACACTTATTGGAAGTCTTCAAAGACAAACCACCAGAAGAATTATGAGGCCCAGGAGAACCTCTATCCAGAGGTACTAGCAGAAGTAGGTCAATTCACAGTGTTGCGGACGTCATAGCGGAGACTTTATTATCACCCACGAAACACTCCACACCCCCGGTCATCCACTGGCAGATCTCTCATTAAACAAGAATGAACGCCCAAAGAGCCATTCGCTGAAATTGGAATAGGGAATGAGTATGGTAACGAAAATTGCTTCACAGTTAGGGCCTGTTCACATCGAAACACACTGGCCAGTTCTGTAGTCACGGCTGAATTGGCTGAGAATTTCCAAATCCCCTTGTTCAGCACGTATGTAAAGTGCAGTCTGCTAAAAGGAAGGGTATGTAATGCTTGTGTACGTTCTGTTTTGCTCTATGGTTCGGAAACGTGGCCTGTTCGCAAGGAAGATATCAACAAGCTTGCTGTATTTGACCATCGTTGTCTCCGCCAGTTAGCCCACATTAAGTGGACTAGTCGCGTGAGCAACACAGCTATTCGCTCGTGATGCGCAATCAATTGGTCAACTACTCACGTTGCACAGCCTGCGATGGTTAGGTCACGTACTCCGCATGCCAGCTGAGCGTTTACCGTACCGGGCATTATATACTGAGACCACCAACAGTTGGGTGAAACCACGTGGTGGTCAAGCAACAACGTGGTCACGAAATATGAAGACCCTGACTGCTCCACTGAGCAAAGTGGGTAGGTGTCGCCTGCCTGGATGGGGTCCTCGTGATCACTCAAACCGCTGGTTAGAGACGCTATCCGAGATGGCGTGTGTCGCAGTCAATGGCGTACCTGCATCCATACCATTTCTAGTTCCTTCGCTTAGTCTATTATTATTACTATTATTATTACTCTACTACCTTTTCAGCAACATTTATATTTTTAGGATATTCCACATCACTGTTGAGGTGGGCAGTGGCCCGAGCCTACAGTACCATTATGGTCAGGCTCATGGCTGTTGTATTGGATGTTGTTGATGATGATGGTGATGACAGTCTGTACCACGAGCTTCTTAGCCATCCTCCTAGTCCTCACCCCCACAGGTCATTAAATGTGCATATTTGACAGAACGTTGTTGATATGATTGCATGCAAACAGTTTTATTAAAATTTTCTTTTATTCGTTTCCCTTCATTCATCCTCAACTTTTTTAAGCCGTCCGACATTATTTTCCTCTGGACAGCAAAGAGAGAAGAGCGCACTAGATTTTTTTCCTTATGTAAAACCTATGTATTTGTCATATTGAGATTTTCATTAATTTCCGTCTTATTTTGTTAAAAAGTGACCAATGAACTGTCGAATATCTTGTCTGTTAAAATCTCTTCCCTTCTGATTACAGCTGTTGTCTACAGGTTCATTTTTCGACTAGTCCACTTCAACGGTGGAAGTGCCCTATTCGAGTTTCTTCCCTTCGCACCAGCATCGTGCGAACTGGAGTCTGAATCTCGGTTTTGCCGACTATGAGACGAACGTCAAGCGGCCATGTCTACGTTGACATCGAATTAGACGTAGTTGATTCGTCATTTCTGATCTTTCAGTCACAATTTTCACTGCGTAGCGCGGAAGTTACTGAGACTAACTGGCTAGCGGGTTATCGATTGAATTTGACAGACCTGATATCCATGAGTACGATAGGAAGGTGTGTCGCAACATGCTGACATTTCGTTTTTGCTCCGTCAACCAACTACACAAATACGTGAATATCACTGAACGTGCCGACAACGGAATGAGTGATAAAGCACAAAGGTCAACAACAGGGGTGAACAGCTCATATAACATCAAATTTTGCCCACGTGACTTTTCATTACATCGTATACAAGGTTTCACTGTTCTATAATAGTTTATGGTTGGCTTTAGGTAACAATACAGATCCTGGTGATATGATAAAACAGTGTAAGTATTACTCGCAAATATAGACAGGATTCGGGCATGTTTTGTATAGAATCAACATTTCTGGCTCACAAGCACGAGGACCTAAATATTTCTGTCATTTCGGACGGAGATATGCACTGCTGATGTGCTTCAGTGAGAGTAAAACCCCAGTCTCTTAGTAATCCGTTTTTCCCGTGTTAATCTACACTCGTATCAGATTGCTCTTACACTTTTTTCATTTCAGTTTATACTATACCCATTGTCCGTTGTCCTGATGACCTATAGTTTCTGTTTATTCTTTGATCCCAAATGTCTGCCAGGGTAATGAAGACAAGATTCGAATTGTTCTCAACAAAGCGGATACAGTTGATTCGCAGCAATTGATGCGAGTCTATGGAGCGCTGATGTGGAGTTTGGGGAAAATACTGTACACACCTGAAGTAGCTCGTGTCTTTATTGGAAGCTTTTGGGATCACCCTCTCACATTTGACCAGAACCGCAAACTATTCGAATTAGAAGAACAAGATCTGTTTCGTGATTTAGGCAGTTTGCCTGGTGATGCAGCATTACGAAAGTTGAACGATTTTATTCGTCGAGCTCGTCTTGCCAAAGTAAGTGGTTCCAAAACGGTTTCTGAACGTTTTCCGGTTTGGTCTTTTTTTATCTTATACACTGTAAAATTATAAATACTCGTACTTTCAGGTCTAGCGATCCTTTCAGTTATTTATTGTGAAATCTGACTATTTTCATTGAAACTGTTAACTTTTAGTGAAGTCTGCATACGTTTTGCGTTACCACTCATTTCCATGGCTTAAGCTCCGACCTTTTTTTATCACCGGTAATCTCGGTTTCACCCGCCTGCTGTTTCAGTGGTCTTATATGATACTTTTCGTATTCAGGACTACACTTGTTTTCCACGTGTATAAGCTACTATGTTTACTCTTTTTGTCGTCATCTGTTTCATAAATATGTGTCATCCGATTATTTTTCGCCTCCGAACATTATTCTAGTCTGTTACCTCGTGAGTGAATGAATAGATTTCCTTTGTAGGAGGTACACGACTAGCTTTACATGACTGGGCGTCGCGAATTCAACTCATATCTGACTAGAATAATGGTATAGTTGAAAGTTACAAGACAAAACATCGTGCTAGGAACATAATACAACCCTTTCGAGGCTTTGCTTTGTTACCAACTGTGTTTACCTCAACGCGTTCTGCAATGACCTTGAGGTGGTAGCATAGCGGTCACAACTCCGATTGCCAGATTACGGGTTCCGGCCCTGACTACATCCAGTGATCCGGTCTCGGTTTGAGGGACCCGACGTTAACCAAAATGTTAGACATCAGTATGCATCAGTTTTGCCTTCTAAACGGCACTCCGTCTAACACAACGGTTGTCTTGGATCCTTTGGTTATTGAAGCCTAGCATGTCTTCACGTTCAAATCTCGCCCTCTTGAGGAAAATGTTGGAGACAGGTTGGTATCAGAACCGACGATAGCTTTTCGAATGGTTTGGGAATCTGCAGCGATATCTTGCGGTTGTTGTTTATTAAGATTTTTTTTCGTTTTTCAAAAGGAGACGCGAAATCTATGTAGCAATTTTGTCTCTATCGCGTGTAAGTTACCCATTGGCCTTATATGTTGTCGGTCTGGTAAACCCGGGAAACGCCAGACACGTGAAGAACAGGTTAGACCCCGATCCGGTTTAGTGTGCATTGACCACATTGTTGCCCTGTGGCTGGTCTTCGCGCATCAGCACTTGTATGGGCAATCGACGATCATGGTCTTTTTAGACTCAGAGGCTGCTTTTGTTCAGGTTGCTCGTGGCGTTCCTTGGAAACGTCGTTCGCAAGTAAGTTCCCTGGTAACGTATGAATCATTGTATGCTCACTCTACGTGCAGTTCGAGAACTTGTGGGCAACTGTCTGTCATTGTTGCTGTTGTGTTTGCTGGAGGTGTAGGATCTTTCCCAGATTAACTTTGTTATGGATAGCGTTCTAGATGACGCGCTCGTATAGTCCATTGCCGAAGGCATATAGGTCATGGTGAGCTGGACGAATTATCAGGCTGGTCTGTGTGGAATGCGAGGTATCACCTCGGAACTTAATCATCCTCGTTCCTACGTTCTCCATTACAGGCTGTGGATCATTTCGCGTAATTAGATGCCACCTTCTCTTCAACTTGTAACTTTGTTGATGAGATATTAGCACGAACACCGAAGGCACGTGTTGCCTTGATCGACCCATGACATCTGTGGTGTCGTAAAGACGTCCGATTGGTATTGAAAGGAGGTGCATATCATATTTGAGTGCTGTCCGTTTCAAGCTGTGGTTCGGAAACCCATTCTGTTCGCCGCGGAGGTATAAACGGACTCGTTGTGCTTATCTATCATTCCCTCAACCCCCCCCCGGCTCCCATCAAGTGGGACGTTCGTGTGGGCAATGTAACGATTCGCCTGTTTGAATGAGGACTTGCTGATAATTCAAATCTCCGGATAGAAGTGCTATGCGAGATGGTAACGTGTCATAGATCTTCTTGCTCTTTGATTTAACCTCGTTTTTATTCAGTTTTCTGTTGTTTGTTTTTCCTCGATATTTTTCATTCCAGGATATTTAATGTTGCTTGCGGTTAACGACAGTCTGCATTCACACTTTACCCACACAACTCTTTTCTTCACCTGTACTTTTCGGTAGGACCAATCAAAGTGTCGCTTAGATTGTACAAACACAACCAACATTGAACATTTTTATTTCAGTCAGTAAGTGCATAAGAGTGCGTGTAACCGAAACCGTGATTAGTGCGCGTGTCCTTTATTCTTCTCTGTTCAGTTCTTGAAACTTAATCTCAGATTCCTATCGTACATGAACGCTCTGGCCACGAAACTCTAAAAATTCGATTTTTGTGAGCCAACTCCATAAGACCATTTTTAGCCGAAACCGTTTTGCTTATTCTTAATTACTAATACAAAGTTGGGAAAAGCGCCTAATTACGGTCTTCTTTGTCTCCGGATTGCCTCTGATGAAAAGGAACCACTAACTAAGTAAAGACTTGTATATGCCTGGTGATTTAAAAAAAATCTTATTCTGTGATTAGCGTAACTTAGTGGTTTTAATCATTCTTAACTTTCTTCGTGTTTCAACCCGCTGAACCCTCGAATCCGCGAAATCCGACTGTCCACTTAATTCGACGCGTCTCGTAATGTGTATTTCCTTAATGCGTCTATGTACCAGTTCAGTAGATTTTTTACATTCTTCGAGTTAATTGGTTTATCGGCTGCTTGTGCCCCTGAATTTGATTCTTGTTCTCTGTTCCACCTTTCTTCCGTTTCTCTGATATTTTGAACTGAACTTCATCCAACCAATTTATCTGACTGTTGTTATAACAAATTTTCCTCGTTTATCGGACTAACTAATTGACATTCAGGATATTTTTCGATCCTCCTATATTGCAGATTCGTACGGACTTGTATTCAGCAAACACGCAATTGGCTGTCTTATGCGATGATTCATCTGTCTATCAGATTTATTAAATCTGTACATGTTTATCGACTAACTGGTCTGTTGTCTGGCATTGTTCTGCCGGGGGGGGGGTTGCTGGTGTACGGCTAGGTTGTGAATAGTTCAAGCCATTTTCTCGGTGCATGGGAAGTTGGACGTCGTTGTCCATTTGTTCGGCTAGTCTGGTGAAAACTGCCGTTTCGGAACCTATCCCTATTCGTCTTTGCATCCTCAATTCACATGTATGCAATAAACTAGTCAACTGTATACCCTGCTTGTGGGTTGTTTCACTGTTTGGGCGGATACGACCAGCACTCAGACGTATGCACTTGTTCGATTTCGTTTTATCATTCGTTCAACTTATTTCAGGTTCAATTGACTATTGCTCGTAATTTATATTGTTTATTCCATGAGGTATTTAGACTGGATGATTTAATTTATTTCCCAATCCCTCATTTACTGTCCTAGGTTCACGCCTACATTATTGCTCATCTGAAAAATGAGATGCCCGCCTTGATGGGTCGAGAAGCGAAAAAGCGGGAGCTTATAACTAATTTGAGCCAGGTTTATGAGACCCTGTCCCGCACACATCATATATCTATCGGTGATTTCCCAAATGTGACACGCATGCAAGAAACTCTGGCTTTGCACGACTTCCGTAGCTTTCCTAATCTCCAACCGAAGCTGATCAAGGCAGTGGACGATATGCTAGCCAATGATATGGCGAAGCTGATGCAAATGATACCCCAAGTGAGTTGGCGCTCGCCGGTTGATCCCTTGTACGAACAACGTAAAAGGATTAGAGGGTTAATAGTGTTTTCGTTATTCGCTCATTGTCTACATGGAATGGTTTCTAAATCACTGTGACCCGCAACCGTTAGTGATACGGCGCAATGTGTTTCGTGTATTTATGTACAATTCGATTGTTTTGTCGATTGTGTGTTGCGCTTTAAACTGTATGAGAAGACTGTTACAGTTTTCGCACGATCTGACTGTGCACCAATTGCAGATTATTATATGGCATGTTCAGACCTGTTGTCGGCTGTTTACGGTACATGTTGTTGGTTCTTTCGAACAGAATGTATCACAAAACAGGAAGGTTATTCCTCGTCATGCTACGAGGTATCATTGTTGCCTTTCACTGGAGCAATTACTGAATTGGTGGGACGACGGAAGTATGTATACGTCAATGTTTGCCGTATCTTCCAATCGCTGATCTCAGTTTTGTTTTCCGATGGTAGTATGATGGATCATACTGAAAGCCTCTAATGCCCCGTGAAGTATTTTCGCACCATCTTACTTCACTTTTTTTTATCACCGTGCTCACTTGTTTCTTACCTAATGGTTGTTTCCTTATAATGTGCGACTTACCCGTACCGGGGGACGATATTGTTTGGTTACTAGTACATGTGTATTTCCAGTGCTTGTCTAGTAAAGTGTCTGCAAATGTTCTCATCCGCTGAATGCCCCTCTTTCTCTCTTTCTTCACTGCTGCAGGATAATAGCAGTTGTGTTAATGTGACCCACCAAAGCTTTTGTACTTATGAAGTGTATGCGCAATTAATGGCGACGTTGATACCACTCCATTACTGTATCCTGCAAAATCGGTTAGCCTCTCGTCTAGTTCACTTTTTACAATAAAAATATGCATATCCTTGCCACTGCCGGGACTAGAACTCCGGCCTTGCTTTCATGAGGCAACCGTGTTTACCACTGCGCCATTGACCTCACATTAGGCACGACCGAATTATCATATGTGAACGCTCAACCACTTTCGCTTGTGAGTAATGATCAGGTTGCCCGATCGTCTCGATAGGAGACACAGTTACTGTCTGTTAACTCCAATCGATAACCCCGCGATTAGGACTTCCTAGGCAGGTCGAAATCTCCGATCTCATTAAACCTGCTAGGCGATATTTTAGATTACTGGTGAGTAGTCGAGGATTTGGTTAATTTCAAGTTGAACATCACCCACAATTGATCGCAGCTGTATCCTTTGTTGTTGAACACTTATTGCTAATCTTCTAAAACTACAGGGCTCCTCGTTGAAGACCAAGTTCTTGTCCGCTTGTTTGCAAGTAAATCACATCATTTTCCGGATAAGGGGCCGACTGGATAGTCTATGGGAATGCGACAGCTGCGATCAATTGTGGGTGATGTTCAACTTGAAATTAACCAAATCCTCGACTACTCACCAGTGGAATAAGAAATGTCACAGTTGTTGAAACATCATCGAATTCTTGGTACATCCATTGCTTTCCATGACAAAACTGTTTGGTGGATTTTATGTCATAAAGTAACCCAGAAATTGACAACTCAGAGTACAAGATAAGAATCTTATCTCATTAATTATCTCACCGTGTCGATTTGATCAATTATCTTCGAGACATGACGGAAAATGTGGCTTATTCACTTCGTTTTCACAGTTCAAGTTATGCCTGTGCTTAGTGGTTGCGGGATCATGTTTTCAGTTAGAAGAATACAAACTTCTGTGTTATCAAAACACGTTTGGATGAATCAAGCAGTTGTCTGGCGGCAGCAGTACGGTCTTCCTTCTTCGCTATCACTTGCTTTCGGGTCGTTTTAACCAAGTAGACAAAATCTGTCCATCTAAGCATTCCTATCAAACGCTTGCTTAACTTCAAGCTCGGACTTATTCTTCTTTTCAACATATCAGGGTTCTACGCTTTTTGCTACTACCAGGGAGTCAATTTTCGAGCTTCCACGTTGTATGCAGGCAGTACTATTAGATTATCTTTCAACCACTTGGCATCACTACGTTTATCTGCCTCTAGCACGGAATTTTGTTTTACGACTAAACCAATTCTGTTTCTTTCTAGTTGCTTATGTCCTTAAGTGGTTATCTTTTACATTTGCTCACAATACGTGCAAATTAGTCTTCAGTTGATGTCATTTTCTCAACTGTTTCTTCAACCAAGAACTAGGGGTTGTTGTCGTTCTTGTATTGGAATCTGATAAACTATTAGTGGCATCCTTTCGAACTGTTCTATCTAAGTTGCTAAGCAACCGCTGGGGCTGGATACTGGCGTATATTTTGTTGCGTGTCTTGAAAAACCGTGGATTTAACCCATAGTTCAAGTTATTATACCCTAATCGGCGAGGGTGCAAACTCTTCCCTTCACTTTGAACGCTCGCATTTCATCGGCGTACTGTTTTTTCTATATGGTGCATGTTACCTGGGGCCATGGGGCACCTAACTGTTTATCTCGCTGACTTTCCGTTTCTGCTCAGATAGACAACAATTTTGTCCACCGTTAATATCAAGAACGTTCGGCCAGTTCGGTCTGTCTGTACTTATTCGTAGGCAAAATTTATGTGCAACGGTTTATTTGGAACAGACCTCGTTATCAAACGTTAAATCAATGATACATGTTTATGTGGCATTGGTACAGCCACAACTCGAGATTGTGGCTGTACCAATGCCATAATCTCGAGTGAATAATCGATTGCTGATCGGTACATATGGTCATAAACATGTTCGGTCCTCGCTGTCCAGTTTAAGTTAGGTAGCGTGATTGTGACGCATCTTTTCGACCAAAGTACACTTCAAGATCTACCCAGGACCTAGAATTCAAAAGCGTGGCAAGGATCGAAGGAAGGCTTACACACAACTAAACGCACATTAAAAGTAGTCTTGCTGGAAACGATCCGGCGCGTACGGGTTATATGTGCATACTCAGCCTCGGGTGACCCCCACCCTTTTTTTCATACATGGTTACAATTGACTCGTTTTGAGATTGTGACCATCGGGTTTCACTAAACTGAAAACAATGTGAACGATTCTAAGAGAAAATTCTGTAATGGTACCGGTGCTGGGATTGCGTGTTGATAAAACGGTTGATGGTATGGTTTAGAGAGTGGTTTTTTAATATCATATGTTTTCTATGAAATCCCCCCGGCAGAACAATGCCAGACAACAGACCAGTTAGTCGATAAACATGTACAGATTTAATAAATCTGATAGACAGATGAATCATCGCATAAGACAGCCAATTGCGTGTTTGCTGAATACAAGTCCGTACGAATCTGCAATATAGGAGGATCGAAAAATATCCTGAATGTCAATTAGTTAGTCCGATAAACGAGGAAAATTTGTTATAACAACAGTCAGATAAATTGGTTGGATGAAGTTCAGTTCAAAATATCAGAGAAACGGAAGAAAGGTGGAACAGAGAACAAGAATCAAATTCAGGGGCACAAGCAGCCGATAAACCAAGTAACTCGAAGAATGTAAAAAATCTACTGAACTGGTACATAGACGCATTAAGGAAATACACATTACGAGACGCGTCGAATTAAGTGGACAGTCGGATTTCGCGGATTCGAGGGTTCAGCGGGTGAAACACGAAGAAAGTTAAGAATGATTAAAACCACTAAGTTACGCTAATCACAGAATAAGATTTTTTTTAAATCACCAGGCATATACAAGTCTTTACTTAGTTAGTGGTTCCTTTTCATCAGAGGCAATCCGGAGACAAAGAAGACCGTAATTAGGCGCTTTTCCCAACTTTGTATTAGTAATTAAGAATAAGCAAAACGGTTTCGGCTAAAAATGGTCTTATGGAGTTGGCTCACAAAAATCGAATTTTTAGAGTTTCGTGGCCAGAGCGTTCATGTACGATAGGAATCTGAGATTAAGTTTCAAGAACTGAACAGAGAAGAATAAAGGACACGCGCACTAATCACGGTTTCGGTTACACGCACTCTTATGCACTTACTGACTGAAATAAAAATGTTCAATGTTGGTCGTGTTTGTTACAATCTAAGCGACACTTTGATTGGTCCTACCGAAAAGTACAGGTGAAGAAAAGAGTTGTGTGGGTAAAGTGTGAATGCAGACTGTCGTTTAACCGCAAGCAACATTAAATATCCTGGGAATGAAAAATATCGAGGAAAAAAACAACAGAAAACTGAATAAAAACGAGGTTAAATCAAAGAGCAAGAAGATCTATGACACGTTACCATCTCGCATAGCACTTCTATCCGGAGATTTGAATTATCAGCAAGTCCTCATTCAAACAGGCGAATCGTTACATTGCCCACACGAACGTCCCACTTGATGGGAGCCGGGGGGGGGGGGTTGAGGGAATGATAGATAAGCACAACGAGTCCGTTTATACCTCCGCGGCGAACAGAATGGGTTTCCGAACCACAGCTTGAAACGGACAGCACTCAAATATGATATGCACCTCCTTTCAATACCAATCGGACGTCTTTACGACACCACAGATGTCATGGGTCGATCAAGGCAACACGTGCCTTCGGTGTTCGTGCTAATATCTCATCAACAAAGTTACAAGTTGAAGAGAAGGTGGCATCTAATTACGCGAAATGATCCACAGCCTGTAATGGAGAACGTAGGAACGAGGATGATTAAGTTCCGAGGTGATACCTCGCATTCCACACAGACCAGCCTGATAATTCGTCCAGCTCACCATGACCTATATGCCTTCGGCAATGGACTATACGAGCGCGTCATCTAGAATGCTATCCATAACAAAGTTAATCTGGGAAAGATCCTACACCTCCAGCAAACACAACAGCAACAATGACAGACAGTTGCCCACAAGTTCTCGAACTGCACGTAGAGTGAGCATACAATGATTCATACGTTACCAGGGAACTTACTTGCGAACGACGTTTCCAAGGAACGCCACGAGCAACCTGAACAAAAGCAGCCTCTGAGTCTAAAAAGACCATGATCGTCGATTGCCCATACAAGTGCTGATGCGCGAAGACCAGCCACAGGGCAACAATGTGGTCAATGCACACTAAACCGGATCGGGGTCTAACCTGTTCTTCACGTGTCTGGCGTTTCCCGGGTTTACCAGACCGACAACATATAAGGCCAATGGGTAACTTACACGCGATAGAGACAAAATTGCTACATAGATTTCGCGTCTCCTTTTGAAAAACGAAAAAAAATCTTAATAAACAACAACCGCAAGATATCGCTGCAGATTCCCAAACCATTCGAAAAGCTATCGTCGGTTCTGATACCAACCTGTCTCCAACATTTTCCTC
>LOND01001356.1:20956-42804 GCA_014220965.1 Paragonimus kellicotti | reverse complement strand
AAACAAGCCTTCAGTAAACAGTAAAAGAAAGGGAGAGGATGCGACCCAAATACCAACATATGCCTTAAACGACGTTTGTTTTGCAATGCTACAACGCAATGATGGGATTTTACTGACAAATTAACTGGACGCAAATATGGCACATCGACTGCACTTCGTAAAGTGTCGGACATACCCCCATCCCAACTAAATCGATCAGGGTTGGCTGATGTTCCGTCCCTCTGCTTTTCAGCAAAGAATCTCTCTTTGGCAAAACAACAGGATGACCAGGCATTATGAACGCTGGCAATGACTTTTGTTGCTGCGTTTGCTAATGACGACCAGAGTTCAACTGGCAACAGCACACCAAATCCCGGAAAAGTGATACAAAGTACACCGAACACCAGTATAGCCATCACCGGCGAACAACAAGGAGAAAAAATGCAGCAGGTACAACAGGTAATTCGATGCGCAGAAAAAAAGCGGTACACTGTCCTTTTAAATAAATAAAAACAGGCCCACATCCCCAGAACTTGCTGAAGCGTTCTACCGAAAGAACAAGGGCGAGAAACAACGTCGTGTGTATGCTAGCATAGAAAAAGTGAACGTTCAACAGAGACCAGCCTACCTGAACTCGAATTTTCTCCTAAAAGCAAAAGAGCGAAAGCGTTATGAGCAAAAACCAACTATCGATGGACCATTAATCACTGTTCAATTTTTCATAGCTCACAAACACCCCTGAAAATAATCGACTGGGAAAGATGAACAACAATTAAAGATTGGCATAACTAAGAATTCTTTCGGACGCATTGATAACGACAGCACATGGCGTTGGCAGCGTGAGCCGCCTTCAAGCCATTTATCCTTAACAAAAGACACCACATTCAAGAGATTCAGAAGGGACCCGTACAGAAGTGAAAACATGAAAGTGAAAAACCATTAAGCGACCGCATTCCCAAAAGATTAAGTTATCGAAAACGTGACTGACTGAGCTAGCTTTAAGACCAAACAGATCAACAGTCGCAAATTTACAACAATGGAATGATTAGAGATGTGGCGAACAAAGTAGTATATTTAAGTTATCATAAATTCTCCACACAAGAGCTAT
This sequence comes from Paragonimus kellicotti, assembly GCA_014220965.1. Lineage (NCBI taxonomy): Eukaryota > Metazoa > Platyhelminthes > Trematoda > Plagiorchiida > Troglotrematidae > Paragonimus > Paragonimus kellicotti. The sequence continues at coordinate 41,717 of LOND01001356.1, read as the reverse complement.
TAATAACAGATTATTCGGTCCCCGACAGGAGAAACAATTCGAACTGACAAAGACACGATGCTAGTTGTTTCATATTGCTGTATAAAGTAACGGTCTGATCCTCGAACTACTGCTTCTATCAGATTCTGGGTTTCACAAATGAGGTTCACAAATAGAACGGCACATGAAGCATGTGTCTAGGTTAATGAAATCAAAGACCGAAACTGTTCAGCATACCATTCCGAAAGAACCCTTGCCTAACAAGCATGTTGTTCAAACGGTAATTCACTCTTCATACAAAAGCAATCGAACGAAAGCGAGATGGACTATCAAATGAAGATACAGGGGTGACCGTCTTCAGCTCGAGTACACCTGGGTTTTGCAACCGGATAACAAAAGAATATACATGCATGTACGATTCATCCTCACTTGTGTGGAGGGTTTGATCCACTCATCAGTCAGCACAGATCAACAAACATATTGTGCGATGCAACTATTTACACTCCCATCAAGATTTATACAACTTTCCATGCAAAAATCATTACGCGTTGATTCAACATGCTGTCAGGTGGCAAGTGTAAACACAAGCCCTTGGCAACCTTGAACTAGTATTTTGCATTACTGAGAAGCAAAATATACTTCACACCCGCGAATCGATGTGAACAAACTGTTTAAAACGTGTCGTGTTGTCTGTTGATTGGTCACAAACCAAAATGATCAGATCGACAAAATTAAGATGACTAACTGCAAGCAGATAGCAATAAAAGTGATCATACGACGTCAATCCACAAACAGATCCAGCAGGTGAAGAAACAAGTAAGAGATCAGATAATCAATTTCCGAACCGAAGCGCTAAGCTATTCAATCGCCAACCTTGTGATCATTACTGTGTACGATAATATATGTTACCTATTACTGGGGAATATCAATGACACACAGCCTTCAGTCGTTGGTAAGCAGGTTTAAAGAGAATGAAGGGTAACCGATGCAATCGTTTTAATTTTTCTAGTTTGATTCAGGAATACCAGCTACATAGTAATGAACCACGAAGTACCTCAACTCGGGTAAACAAATCGATATCGATTCGAAATCCACTTCGCATTCAGGTAACTTGCTAGCTGGGACCTGCGACCGTGGTAAGAACCGATAGGTTATTGAAAACAGAACAAGACTCATGCGCTACTTAAAGTGGAACAAGAAAGCAGCCAGACATTATAGCGCAACGCAAAGAAAACGATACGATATAATCACGAGGACTGCAATAGACATAGGACTCACATCAGAACACGCACGCTTATACGCAAAGCGGTATCCAATCACTACTAAAACAACATCACCAACAGCGTAATTAGTAGATGAAACGTGCGGAATCTAAGCGAGGATAAGTGAGCTTAAAACACTGTTACAACAGGCGCAACTGCAGTTACTAGAGAGATATACCAAACAAAGTGATTACACCAAAAGGGAAACGGATGATGAATTATTCAGTAATCCTCGTAGTGATCGGTGAAATAATAATAGGCGCTATGCACTTTGTTCAGCATTTAATCAGTGAAACGGGGTCATTTCACATGAGGTCAAACAAAAGGAGTAGGACACAGTTCGAATCGCACGTTTTCTTCCATTATGAATTAAATCAGGGTTCCAAGAATTAAAAAATGCTTGCACTCCGTTAGTGTGAATGAACACAGTGCATTTCTGATTGCCAGCTTGCACTGGATAGGGTCGCAAGGGCTGGAAATAGTGTTTGTAATGTTTCTTGATGCTTATCCTCAAACCGGCACTCACGACTCAAGATATACAAATCTCTCCTTCACAAGCGATGCTCATAGAACCCGATGAAAGAGTGGATAAAGGCACTGACTCGTAACGTGAAAGGTAGCTGGTTCGGTCTTCCAGTCAGACTATTTCTACCTGATAAGTCCAAACAAGGACGAAAGCAATCATGAAGTGTCAGTTTGAAGATGAGCATCAAGAAGTATTACAGAATTTCAAGAACTTCTATGCTGATCGAGGAGAGTTCTGATTAGGATAACAAAAAGTGCATACGGAGAGAAGAAAAATATATATCGATAAAACGCGAAAAAGCAACACTATCTGAGCTGGGGATGGAGCAACCGCTTGATCTATTAGATTTTCCACGATCCCGATTGAATTGCTGCACAGTCTCGACGCAAGGTACATCAAATAGGAGAGTAGTAGTGTGATGAATGATCTAATGTGCGAATCCCAAAAGGCAAACGTGCCATCTTCCTGCCTTGGCCGTTAGACAGTATGGCTGCCAATTTGACTGAACTAATATCTCTCATGTGTCTCCTACCGTTTTATGAGAACTTTGTATGTTTTTTCATTAAAAATAAACTGTACACCAATAGCCACAGTAAGCACTAGTCGGGCCATAAAAGTGAATCTGACTTTGTCTATCGCATTGATTCAAACCGGGATATGCAAGCAAAATACAGGAAACACAAAAGTCAAGATACGAAGGAAAATGAAGTAAAACAAAAGGAATGAGATTAGATAGGAAGGAATAAATGATAAAAAGGAAGTCTGTCTATAAATGAGCAAAGTGAAAGCTACGGAGTCAGCTACACATCCCGCAATCGAAACGATCTCGTTACTTGTTTTTACTGAGAAAGGTATCAAATCAGTACCAACTTCCTGGTTGAGCACTCGTTCGAAATGAAGGTGAAATCACGAGGAAATAGAGTAGCAAATTTGATGGAACGATGTGCTAGCTTAACTATTCATCCCACGATGTATAAACCAGTATTGGCATTGGTAAAGCCGAACTGTCCACAGCAAAGTTAGTTTTGACGAATCGTGTTTAATTCGGCAACCGGAGTTTGAGAACTTGTACGCAGTTAGTGACGAACTTTCAAGTCACGGAGTTACCAGACCAATGCAATCAGGGATTCGCAGAGAGAGTGACTATCAAAGGAGATTAACCGTAACAAAAACGGACCTTTTGGAAGAGTGAATGGTTGAAAACAGCGACCGTCAACACGAAGTGACAGACTCATGACAGAAGGTGGTAACCCTAAAGATACCACACATGTTCGATGAGTGCTCTAAGAAATGGTTTCAATTCAACAGAAGTCGTCTTCGCGTCTGTAGCGTTTCTACTTTAAATGACGTATGAACTAATCAGATGAGCACAGATAACCACCATGTGACAATATTTTGCGTCACTGTGCTGCCTTGTAGATTAGACTAATTAGCCGAAGGCTTCAGAAATACCACGGATCCCCTCTTGGCTATAGGCGACCGGGGAGTATCCGACCCGAAAAAAAATAATGAAAATTTTTGATCAATTTCGATCTCTACAACAACCCCTTTTTATAAGAACTACTACCTTACGGAGAAGATGTTTATGAGAAACGGCGCAAATTTCATAGAAAACATATGATATTAAAAAACCACTCTCTAAACCATACCATCAACCGTTTTATCAACACGCAATCCCAGCACCGGTACCATTACAGAATTTTCTCTTAGAATCGTTCACATTGCTTTCAGTTTAGTGAAACCCGATGGTCACAATCTCAAAACGAGTCAATTGTAACCATGTATGAAAAAAAGGGTGGGGGTCACCCGAGGCTGAGTATGCACATATAACCCGTACGCGCCGGATCGTTTCCAGCAAGACTACTTTTAATGTGCGTTTAGTTGTGTGTAAGCCTTCCTTCGATCCTTGCCACGCTTTTGAATTCTAGGTCCTGGGTAGATCTTGAAGTGTACTTTGGTCGAAAAGATGCGTCACAATCACGCTACCTAACTTAAACTGGACAGCGAGGACCGAACATGTTTATGACCATATGTACCGATCAGCAATCGATTATTCACTCGAGATTATGGCATTGGTACAGCCACAATCTCGAGTTGTGGCTGTACCAATGCCACATAAACATGTATCATTGATTTATTTATGGGTTTCGCCCACTCGGTTGGGGCTGTCCGATACCAGATTGCAGCTATAATGCTTACAGTGAATAATCGATTGCTGATCGGTACATATGGTCATAAACATGTTCGGTCCTCGCTGTCCAGTTTAAGTTAGGTAGCGTGATTGTGACGCATCTTTTCGACCAAAGTACACTTCAAGATCTACCCAGGACCTAGAATTCAAAAGCGTGGCAAGGATCGAAGGAAGGCTTACACACAACTAAACGCACATTAAAAGTAGTCTTGCTGGAAACGATCCGGCGCGTACGGGTTATATGTGCATACTCAGCCTCGGGTGACCCCCACCCTTTTTTTCATACATGGTTCCAATTGACTCGTTTTGAGATTGTGACCATCGGGTTTCACTAAACTGAAAGCAATGTGAACGATTCTAAGAGAAAAATTCTGTAATGGTACCGGTGCTGGGATTGCGTGTTGATAAAACGGCTTGATGGTATGGTTTAGAGAGTGGTTTTTTAATATCATATGTTTTCTATGAAATTTGCGCCGTTTCTCATAAACATCTTCTCCGTAAGGTAGTAGTTCTATATTAAAAGGGGATTGTTTGTAGAGATCAAAATTGATCAAAAATTTCATTATTTTTTTCGGGTCGGATACTCCCCGGTCGCCTATAGCCAAGAGGGGATCCGTGGTATTTCTGAAGCCTTCGGCTAATTAGTCTAATCTACAAGGCAGCACAGTGACGCAAAATATTGTCACATGGTGGTTATCTGTGCTCATCTGATTAGTTCATACGTCATTTAAAGTAGAAACGCTACAGACGCGAAGACGACTTCTGTTGAATTGAAACCATTTCTTAGAGCACTCATCGAACATGTGTGGTATCTTTAGGGTTACCACCTTCTGTCATGAGTCTGTCACTTCGTGTTGACGGTCGCTGTTTTCAACCATTCACTCTTCCAAAAGGTCCGTTTTTGTTACGGTTAATCTCCTTTGATAGTCACTCTCTCTGCGAATCCCTGATTGCATTGGTCTGGTAACTCCGTGACTTGAAAGTTCGTCACTAACTGCGTACAAGTTCTCAAACTCCGGTTGCCGAATTAAACACGATTCGTCAAAACTAACTTTGCTGTGGACAGTTCGGCTTTACCAATGCCAATACTGGTTTATACATCGTGGGATGAATAGTTAAGCTAGCACATCGTTCCATCAAATTTGCTACTCTATTTCCTCGTGATTTCACCTTCATTTCGAACGAGTGCTCAACCAGGAAGTTGGTACTGATTTGATACCTTTCTCAGTAAAAACAAGTAACGAGATCGTTTCGATTGCGGGATGTGTAGCTGACTCCGTAGCTTTCACTTTGCTCATTTATAGACAGACTTCCTTTTTATCATTTATTCCTTCCTATCTAATCTCATTCCTTTTGTTTTACTTCATTTTCCTTCGTATCTTGACTTTTGTGTTTCCTGTATTTTGCTTGCATATCCCGGTTTGAATCAATGCGATAGACAAAGTCAGATTCACTTTTATGGCCCGACTAGTGCTTACTGTGGCTATTGGTGTACAGTTTATTTTTAATGAAAAAAACATACAAAGTTCTCATAAAACGGTAGGAGACACATGAGAGATATTAGTTCAGTCAAATTGGCAGCCATACTGTCTAACGGCCAAGGCAGGAAGATGGCACGTTTGCCTTTTGGGATTCGCACATTAGATCATTCATCACACTACTACTCTCCTATTTGATGTACCTTGCGTCGAGACTGTGCAGCAATTCAATCGGGATCGTGGAAAATCTAATAGATCAAGCGGTTGCTCCATCCCCAGCTCAGATAGTGTTGCTTTTTCGCGTTTTATCGATATATATTTTTCTTCTCTCCGTATGCACTTTTTGTTATCCTAATCAGAACTCTCCTCGATCAGCATAGAAGTTCTTGAAATTCTGTAATACTTCTTGATGCTCATCTTCAAACTGACACTTCATGATTGCTTTCGTCCTTGTTTGGACTTATCAGGTAGAAATAGTCTGACTGGAAGACCGAACCAGCTACCTTTCACGTTACGAGTCAGTGCCTTTATCCACTCTTTCATCGGGTTCTATGAGCATCGCTTGTGAAGGAGAGATTTGTATATCTTGAGTCGTGAGTGCCGGTTTGAGGATAAGCATCAAGAAACATTACAAACACTATTTCCAGCCCTTGCGACCCTATCCAGTGCAAGCTGGCAATCAGAAATGCACTGTGTTCATTCACACTAACGGAGTGCAAGCATTTTTTAATTCTTGGAACCCTGATTTAATTCATAATGGAAGAAAACGTGCGATTCGAACTGTGTCCTACTCCTTTTGTTTGACCTCATGTGAAATGACCCCGTTTCACTGATTAAATGCTGAACAAAGTGCATAGCGCCTATTATTATTTCACCGATCACTACGAGGATTACTGAATAATTCATCATCCGTTTCCCTTTTGGTGTAATCACTTTGTTTGGTATATCTCTCTAGTAACTGCAGTTGCGCCTGTTGTAACAGTGTTTTAAGCTCACTTATCCTCGCTTAGATTCCGCACGTTTCATCTACTAATTACGCTGTTATGGTTGTTTTCAAGTATTGTATGTGTATACGCTATTCGCATAACGTCGCTATGTAGTCCCTATGCTATTAAACAGTTGATATTCATTTTCTCTGCTTCAACTGGCTGCTTTCTTGTTCCACTTTAAGTAGCGCATGAGTCTTGTTCTGTTTTCAATAACCTATCGGTTCTTACCACGGTCGCAGGTCCCAGCTAGCAAGTTACCTGAATGCGAAGTGGATTTCGAATCGATATCGATTTGTTTACCCGATGTTGAGGTACTTCGTGGTTCATTACTATGTAGCTGGTATTCCTGAATCAAACTAGAAAAATTAAAACGATTGCATCGGTTACCCTTCATTCTCTTTAAACCTGCTTACCAACGACTGAAGGCTGTGTGTCATTGATATTCCCCAGTAATAGGTAACATATATTATCGTACACAGTAATGATCACAAGGTTGGCGATTGAATAGCTTAGCGCTTCGGTTCGGAAATTGATTATCTGATCTCTTACTTGTTTCTTCACCTGCTGGATCTGTTTGTGGATTGACGTCGTATGATCACTTTTATTACTATCTGCTTGCAGTTAGTCATCTTAATTTTGTCGATCTGATCATTTTGGTTTGTGACCAATCACAGACAAAACGACACGTTTTAAACAGTTTGTTCACATCGATTCGCGGGTGTGAAGTATATTTTGCTTCTCAGTAATGCAAAATACTAGTTCAAGGTTGCCAAGGGCTTGTGTTTACACTTGCCACCTGACAGCATGTTGAATCAACGCGTAATGATTTTTGCATGGAAAGTTGTATAAATCTTGATGGGAGTGTAAATAGTTGCATCGCACAATATGTTTGTTGATCTGTGCTGACTGATGAGTGGATCAAACCCTCCACACAAGTGAGGATGAATCGTACATGCATGTATATTCTTTTGTTATCCGGTTGCAAAACCCAGGTGTACTCGAGCTGAAGACGGTCACCCCTGTATCTTCATTTGATAGTCATCGCTTTCGTTCGATTGCTTTTGTATGAGAGTGAATTACCGTTTGAACAACATGCTTGTTAGGCAAGGGTTCTTTCGGAATGGTATGCTGAACAGTTTCGGTCTTTGATTTCATTAACCTAGACACATGCTTCATGTGCCGTTCTATTTGTGAACCTCATTTGTGAAACCCAGAATCTGATAGAAGCAGTAGTTCGAGGATCAGACCGTTACTTTATACAGCAATATGAAACAACTAGCATCGTGTCTTTGTCAGTTCGAATTGTTTCTCCTGTCGGGGACCGAATAATCTGTTATTAATAGCTCTTGTGTGGAGAATTTATGATAACTTAAATATACTACTTTGTTCGCCACATCTCTAATCATTCCATTGTTGTAAATTTGCGACTGTTGATCTGTTTGGTCTTAAAGCTAGCTCAGTCAATCACGTTTTCGATAACTTAATCTTTTGAGAATGCGGTCGCTTAATGGTTTTTCACTTCTGTACGGGTCCCTTCTGAATCTCTTGAATGTGGTGTCTTTTGTTAAGGATAAATGGCTTGAAGGCGGCTCACGCTGCCAACGCCATGTGCTGTCGTTATCAATGCGTCCGAAGAATTCTTAGTTATGCCAATCTTTAATTGTTGTTCATCTTTCCCAGTCGATTATTTTCAGGGTGTTTGTGAGCTATGAAAAATTGAACAGTGATTAATGGTCCATCGATAGTTGGTTTTTGCTCATAACGCTTTCGCTCTTTTGCTTTTAGGAGAAAATTCGAGTTCAGGTAGGCTGGTCTCTGTTGAACGTTCACTTTTTCTATGCTAGCATACACACGACGTTGTTTCTCGCCCTTGTTCTTTCGGTAGAACGCTTCAGCAAATTCTGGGGATGTGGGCCTGTTTTTATTTATTTAAAAGGACAGTGTACCGCTTTTTTTCTGCGCATCGAATTACCTGTTGTACCTGCTGCATTTTTTCTCCTTGTTGTTCGCCGGTGATGGCTATACTGGTGTTCGGTGTACTTTGTATCACTTTTCCGGGATTTGGTGTGCTGTTGCCAGTTGAACTCTGGTCGTCATTAACAAACGCAGCAACAAAAGTCATTGCCAGCGTTCATAATGCCTGGTCATCCTGTTGTTTTGCCAAAGAGAGATTCTTTGCTGAAAAGCAGAGGGGACGGAACATCAGCCAACCCTGATCGATTTAGTTGGGATGGGGGTATGTCCGACACTTTACGAAGTGCAGTCGATGTGCCATATTTGCGTCCAGTTAATTTGTCAGTAAAATCCCATCATTGCGTTGTAGCATTGCAAAACAAACGTCGTTTAAGGCATATGTTGGTATTTGGGTCGCATCCTCTCCCTTTCTTTTACTGTTTACTGAAGGCTTGTTTCTTCTCTACACGGTTGTGTGGCAGCTAAACGTAGTTGCGAACGACTTGGCTATCACTGTCCGTAATGATGTTACTTTCAATCCAGTAGAAAAAATCAAACTCAGTTTAGTAATTTAAAAGTGCCCTATCTCATACTTATGTGGACACTTCATTCCATAGTGGATGACAATGCTCTGTGTTCCGATATGTTCAGTTATTTTCACTTTATGCAGGAAAGCTGCTGTCCTACTGCGTGTCGAGTATAGTCTGAGCACCGTTCACCTATCTATCATAAGTAGCCTTTGGTGATTAGTTGAATGCGACTTAACCGTCGAGATATCATAAAATGGTTCAAACAATCTAAAGCTGATGGACGCATCGCTTTTTGGCTGTTCCCGATGTGCATCGTTCGTAGAACTGGAGCTGTCGAGGGAGGGTATGTTGAGCACAAAATCAGAGGTGAATAGCACGAAAGGCTTTGCACGATGTACTAAATGTAGATGAAGCCAGCGGTCAGTTGGACGTCAGTTCTTTCATATCAACCGTGTTTGGAATCTTGAACAATACATGGTTTCTGGTTGATCACAAGCTCTGGAAATTCTACGGTCCACTACTCATTACAACACTCATCGATTATCGTAGACATAGAGACGTATCATGAACACATAAATGGAAGACGGTAATCACCAGTGATGAAAACATACCCAATTTTGACGAGGCTATTGGACAAATGAGCGGCCGGCACGAGTTGAGAAAGGATTCAACAGTGCACAATCGGTGTCAGTTCGAAGATGGCTAATTGGTTACCTAGGTTGCCTTCGGTTGTAGCGGTAAATGCCAATTGGCTTTTCTGGAAGGGCAACACTGTACACAATCTTATGTCTGCACACTTTCACATCATTCGCTTCCATACACTGACTCAATGTCTGTTGGACATTGTACGTTTCAACAATACAGTTGTTCAGTGCATGTTTTTAGAGTGGTGCAAATGTCATTTCTTCAACGCAACGTTGATAGAGCTACTTGGCTTTCGCATAGTCCAGATCTGCACTGTATTGAGTGTCTTTTGGGATTGTTTGCTAGACAAGGGGACAGAAACGGATGTACTTGAGCTTTGCACTTGGATCTGATGCCGTTTGATAAGTAACACATTCAAGCAATGCACAGAATTTTTGACACAAAATTGGAAGATCAGGGCAGTGTCCGTATAATCTCAAAAGCGATTTTTTCCACTGTTAAATAATTCCGTATGCTTAAAGCCATCTATGTGAGCAGCCGAGTTGGTCATGTTCGTATACACATAAGGAAAAAATGCGAAAAATCTGGTGTCTACATAATTCTGAAACAGGATATGCGATGATTTTCAGATTCATTACTTCAAATTTCTCCCCATGTATTTTGATGAGTTGCAACAAGTTATTCATCCGATATGCGCCTGGCCTTGACGCTGCACTCACGACCGTCTACAACGGTCCGAACAAGGTAGAAAGTCAACTGTTTATAATTGTTCCTAAGCTAGAAAGAAAGAGCTGTTCAAGCTGCCAAATTGTTTCGACTTGTAATCGTGTGTTTGTGTAACGCAAGCGACCTTTAAAATTGTTCATTTCACAGTTTATTTCGGGTCGACCTGTTGTCAGTTGTGTGGGAACGCATTCAACTTGGACCTACTTCATACAAGAATGTTAGTCAATGTGGATGAACCGATCAATGTGATTAGTCGAATTACTTGCTCAACACAAATGAGGCTTCATATTAAAGACAGTTACTTGGTTGTTTTTCATATCTTTAGCGTGTGGTGTGCTCGTGGGCCATATCTCCTAATTCGCACAAGGTTGTTCACTTGTTTTATCTAGAGTGGGCGATAAATACCTAATTGCTTTTCCATACAGTGTTTGTTTCTTTCTGTGCTGCTGTTTTCTGGCACCAGATTCCATATAGCTTAGTGGTTATGGTTGCCATTTGAAGGGCGAAACAGTTCTCTCTGTTTTGATTTTTACAAACGAACAGTTGTCTATATTCGGATAGCCTGGCTTAAATAACTAAGAAAACATTAACTTTGAAAATCACTCCCAATTTTTGACGTCCTACTTCCGACTGCCTATGAGCAGAGACTATTTCACAATTTAGGTATAATCTCCACAACCGGAAGTTGTTAATCGTTACGCAAATGGGACATTACCAGGGTTCCATATATATTCGTTGGTCGATAACAAAATTTGGGAATCACCGGAAGCGAGTAATAACCGGTAGATTTAAACTATCTGCTCTCCGTTTCATAGAATATATCGTTTTCTCCACTGCATTCACTAGCTCGGAATACCGCAGAACTGTATTCTGATAGGTCTTTTCTTGTCGACTAGTTTGGCATGCATAACTCTACTGGGATCATCCAATCTAGCTTGATAGCTCAGACGACGAAAGATGCGGAGATGAACTTACGATTTGGTAATCGATTAACGGAGTTTTCTCCCCGCAAGTTTTTTGTCTATGAATTCTTGATTTAGTAACCATGTGGTAAATGGATGCTGTCTTCATGTGGTGTATGTCGGCGATGCAACTTTAGGCATGGGCATTTTGAACAAATTAAGCGATGTTCCTATCCATCATTTGCACACTGACTTTAAACTTATTCAAATCGGGCCGTTCTCCAATTTTATCCGGCTTTTCGACTCAATCATTGCAAATTGAATCCACCGATACCTCGGAAATGTTCCTATTCTTGCATACTAATTAATGTGTGATCATTTGTGCTTTGCGTGCTACTTCCTTGATTCTAGTGTACTGCATGCTCGAGTACGTCCCCATCCACCGTAATTAATATTTTTGTCATCTTTCATATTTTATGTATAGTTTTTGTCAATAAAATTCCCTTGCCATATACTCTTAAGTATTGTTATGCCAGTCTCAATGTATTGTCTGTCACAGGGCAGTTTATATTTCCCATTGTTAAGCTTTAGATCAGTCTCTCATGGAGTGACAATAACTGTCTCCATTCCTTTCGATGTGATGTTCACGTGATCGCTTATGTGACTTGGACGATTTTGTTCCATATGTTGATGAGTATATCAGCCATGTGAATTGAGCTTCCAACTTTCGGACATTGGTTGACTGTAATTCCATTACGGCTCATTGCTTCCTTTTTCATACATTTGTCCCTGATTATTAACCTGCCATTTCATGGGCAACTGCATGGATGGACAGTAGCATGGGTCGCAATATCCGTGGGTGTGGCACAAAGCTGGGGACGTATGTATGTAGTGTGGTCCTCGTGTATACTGTTTCGTATGTGGTTTCTCATCGATTTTTTAAGACTCTTGCCATGAGTGACGAATTACTGTATAACAAATTCCCACTGATCCTTTTTATGGTGTTGCTGAAAGTTACTGGCAGTTTTCTTCTGTCGAAATTCTGGTTGGGTCATGATTGGCATTTTACCAGCTACAACTGAATACATCTGCTCCGAATTTCCAGTTGTCGATTCACAGTTCTCCGGTCCACTGCCTAGGAAATTTCCGTTTGTTTGGCGAGATTATCTGAACTGCATTCCAGCCTTGGGAATTCTTCTGATTGCAGTACGACTAAACCCTAAGCGATTACTGGCTCCGCCACACTGGACGGGGAGCTGCTCCAAAAACTATAACCAATAATTCAATTAACCGATCTAAGTATGCATCGTCTATTTCGAGTGTGGTTATGCTTCACTGTTTCGCGTCATTTGTGGCACGATGATATGAACGCTTTAAACGTTCAGTGATCCATCGTATTAATTTGCCCATTCTGCATACTCTGGCGTGCGTCTGTAACCGTACGTTGCAACCGTGTGCTCATCCACTCACGATCGGAGCAACCTTTGTCTACCTTCCCTGTCACATTATTTGTGAACAGGTGTCAGTATTCGGTGTTCCACTTGTCCATTACTTTAACACTTACAGGTTCTCTTCTGCGTAAATTGAAGTTCAATTCTATATTCTTTCAACCAATTAAGAGGATGTGTATAGTGAGACTTGAAAAGCTTATGACTTTTTTCGACCGGTAGTTTTTCGTTTAGTGTGTGAACCGTTGCTACCACAGTTGTCTATGGTTTTGGTGGGCATGCAATGGGACTCAAACGCATTTAGGTTAGTCCACTTTTCATGATACTGTTTGGACAATACGTGTACACTGTTCGCCACATAATAAGTCTTCATTGGAAGCTGAATAGCAGGCCGTATTGGTGTTGCCCAACTCTTTTGTCGTAGATGGCCATTTTGGCCACGCTAGCTTATTTAAGTATACTTCTTGGCAAGTTTCACTTATTATTTTATTAAAGCACTTTGAACTTAGATGCAACAGTTTGATATGCAATCGAACGATGCCGCACGATGTGTGACACGTCTGGTTTTCAAGGCAATGACGATAAACGCACCGAGTAGCCGTTTCGATGATCGATTGTGAACATTACTCACGTTGAGCGGCGTACTAGGTGAATAGTTGTCGTTATGTTTCGAACGTTGAAATGATGGATATCGTGGTGTCGTGATACTTGCAATATGAAACGTTAAAAAAGAGCAGGTAAACTTACGGCTGTTTGTTTGAATGAATTGCATTCCACCTGGTTAACAGAGAGGTAGTCTTCCTCGTAATGTGGGTCTTTAATACGTCAACTCTTCTGCGATTCTGTATATGTTGATCTGTCCTTCATCCTCTGATCGATGCACAGCGGTAGTCCGGTACGCAAAGTTTTTGTCCAATAATGTATGTGGTGTCTGTCAGTAACGTTTTCTATTACCGTTTGATTGAATGTCACATTCGACCAGGAGTAGTCAGACTTCAATAATGTATATACTTTCACGATGGATTAGTTGTTTTGTCACATCCGCCCCAATGGTCCTAACTACTTGTTGATGTTTTCAATAGACACTGCACACTTCTCTACAACTGCACTCTTGACTGTAAAGTAGACTTGTCAATGTGCTCATCTCATGCATTATCTGCAATATCGTCCACGGCTCGAGTTAGGTGTACGGCGTTTAGTTTCAACTTATCGATTCTATTTTAAAGGCATACGGCAACAAAAATGACTATTAAACAATTGTTTAATTGCTGTTTAATAAGGGCATGATATTCCATTGGCCTCATTGCGCGCATCTGAAATTCGACGCAAACTGCCATTGATGCACAAACGAATAAACTCGTCGTTCTCAAGGTAACTCAGATTTTTGGCTTGCTTGCATTAGAAGATACATAGAGTTTTCGCTTTTAGCCGTTGGACACGAGGCTACACAAAAGTCAACCGCTGAACCGAGTGATAGTCTGTCAATTGGCATAGGTGCTCGTGCAGTTGGGCCTCCTTCCTACTCTCGGACATTTTATCGTTTGAGAAGTCTCTTGTTCTCTGGTCAACTTTTAGATGTGGAAATTGGTCAGCTTGAAGCAAAATTTGATCGCAATCTATCAGTGTTCCTCATTTATGCTCACACTAAGGCAATTTATATTCGGTACTGTAATCTGTTGAACTTTTTTGTTCGAACACAAAATTGACCCCAACGATGAATCGTTTGTCAATTGTTTCAGTTGATGATGTCGCCTGTCTTGTATTTTAACGGTTCGTGAAGTGTCCTTATATTAGTCTTTGTGCTATCACGTTTGCACTGTTGATGAGTGACCGGACAGCGCTCTATTGTTTGTTTGATGATCGATAGAGCACACGCTGTTTTAGTGTAATGACTGTGTCGATGATCGTTTTCTGTCGTCGCTTGCACTGCGTTTCGTTTGATCTAATTTTGCAGATCCGTTATTTTCTTTCTGTAACTTCTCCCACTGTGACTGTATAAGTGCTGATTCTATGGTCGAAGCGAATAGATTTTGTTTTCATTTGTTCTTTCTTTATGCGAGATCTTGGAAAGTATGCATTGATCACGTTTGTATCACTGACAAGATAACTGGGCGTTTTTCTCTCCCACATTGCCGTTTGGTTCCGTTCTGCACACAGGAGCAACAGGCTACTGCAGTTGTCAAAGCATCTACCGTACGTGGTGGCGCATTCGATTCATTGGACACCCCTTTCAGTTACCATGCGAGTGAAGGTATCAATCAAGGCATGTTTGATTCAGACTGGATTGTGTCACGTGACAGAGCAGAAGCTGATGCGGTAAGTTCGTCTACTCCTTGTTTCTCATTTTGTCATGACCTCATTTTTCTATGCTTCTTAGTTTGTTGGAATGATTATTCTCTGATATGAAGTTCAGCATTCATTCAAAGTTTGGTGTGTCGCATGCTTGATTTTTGAACGAACTTCATTTCATCTCCTTCAGTGTATTCGATCAGATTCATTTGTGGTGCCTGTGTACTAATCAGATGTTTGTTGGGTCCTTTGTGTGAAGTTTGTGTATACACTACCGGTGCACAGTGTTTGGTTGGCACAGAAGCACCTTCGTACACGCTCGCTACTACAATACCCATAGAATGACCACGTCCATCTACCGGCTCGGGATTGACTGGATCGTAAGATCGCTGGACGAGTAGCTGACGACACAAAGAGTCACTGCTAGAATCTTCAACTGATCCATCTAACCGAAGATAAAACTGGTCATCGAAGTCAAGCATGAGTGTGTGGACCACGCTACAACAGCAATATCAAGCACGCACACGGCTTCAGGTTCCAGCTGTGACTGCTTAAACCATTCACTTTTAAAGTTGGACAGTATGAAAAACCCCTAGTCTGCCGAATGACAGCACATACCTGGCGATGTGAAAGCTGTTGTCCGGTTTTCTGCCATGTTCGGCGGCTTATTTGGCTTGTTCATTAAGTGATTAACCACGTGGTCGTTAGTTACCAATAAGCTTTCTTACAACTGTCCCCACTCATCCCCATTCTTCGTGGACCATATCACGTATATTTGAAGAAAATGGCGTTATTAGTGCTTTTCCAGTGTGCTGTGGTTGATACTACTCGCACATTCAACTGAAGGCTTTCTTGGCTTATTTCTCTTTATTTTTGTGGTGTTCTTCAGAGTACGAGAGAGAGGCGACATTCAGTATGTTTGGTTCACCTGCTCACATAATTGGTCTGTCGTTTGAATAGGTCCATCGCTCCGATTGAAATGTGTTTTGCATCCCCCCTATGCTACTTGTTACTATAGGATTACTACCGCAGTGTTTGTGATCGGAGCAGTTACTGCGTCATTAAATGCGCATATCTGATGGAATGTTGCTTTAATGTGTTTCAGTGTCTATTGCTAAAATGGTTGCATGCCAGTAATTTTACTGAAAGTTTCTCTTATTTACTCCATTTTATTCTCTACACTTATAAAACGTCGAACACCATTCTTCTGCGATTAACACAGTGGCAGGAACACACAAGCAACGATCTTTTTACCTCCCCTAACAATTTATGAACTCATTGATTGCTTTATATCATACGTGTGTGTCACGTTTCTGTAAAGGCAGTTTTTGGAGCTAAAAACATTCGCATAGGTTATAGTCGTCTATTTCACTCCACAATACAAGGGTGCCAGTTTGTGGGCTGGTTCCGCTATCCAGGACCTTGATAGCTGAATGCACTGAGTGTTCGTCCTCCTCTGAAGTGCTTTCACAACATCGCTTATATCATCATCTTTTCTGTTATCTGTTTATGCCTTGAATACTGTCTTCTCCGAGAGTTATGCCGACAGACATCATGCACATTAAGGTTTTCAGCGTAAGCCCGTGAAAACGTGTGACAAACTATCAGCTATGTAATACTGTTCCGGTTGTAAGGTATGGTCTCAGGCGGTGTCTGGAGCTGTTGTTATCGTTGTGGCTACGCTGGAGTGGGATTCTCACTGAAATCTACGGCAGACCGAAACTTGATCCAGTGAGTCCCATCGAATAACTTTTTATGCGATATGACTGAGTATTTCCCGCTGTCTGCCGATGTAACTTGGCTGAGTCGGTTTTTCTTGTGTATGCTCTAACGGCTAGTTCGCTTTCGTTCAAAATGTATTTTGTGATAACCTCTGATTGCTTGGGTTCAACATCTTGGTAATCACCGGTAGAATCAACGCTGAATTTCCTCTGGTTTTAGCATAAAAGAGACTGGTATATTCAGTGTTAAAGGCCGAAATGTAAACAGTGACGACCTACTGACACAATCAGCGCATCATACAGCGTTTGTACGTCTGGTTCCGCCTTTTAATGCATGGAGTCGCCATGCTTCATGTGCTAAATGTCAAAGTCAACTCAGTCGCCTGAAAGCATATACACAATATAGCCGGCAGTAACAGGTGGTACTAGTCAGTCGAAACTTCCACTTGTTATCGAAAACCTTTGAGTTTCAGACAACATTGTTTTTAGTATGCTCGAGGTTTGTAATTTGTGTTGTGGTTATTTACTTTGTAAGGCAGAATCGTAAGCGGTAATTCAAAAGGGAGAGTGAGACTAAAGCTTACCGCATAACTCTAATGACCAGGCTGTCTGCATACAAGTAGCAGTTCAGCTTTGACGAAGCTTGTTTCAATAACACGTGATGATTGTGATAAAAATTGACTTTTTAAGGATAAATGGCTTGAAGGCGGCACACGCTGCCAACGCCATGTGCTGTCGTTATCAATGCGTCCGAAGAATTCTTAGTTATGCCAATCTTTAATTGTTGTTCATCTTTCCCAGTCGATTATTTTCAGGGTGTTTGTGAGCTATGAAAAATTGAACAGTGATTAATGGTCCATCGATAGTTGGTTTTTGCTTATAACGCTTTCGCTCTTTTGCTTTTAGGAGAAAATTCGAGTTCAGGTAGGCTGGTCTCTGTTGAACGTTCACTTTTTCTATGCTAGCATACACACGACGTTGTTTCTCGCCCTTGTTCTTTCGGTAGAACGCTTCAGCAAATTCTGGGGACGTGGGCCTGTTTTTTTTATTTAAAAGGACAGTGTACCGCTTTTTTTCTGCGCATCGAATTACCTGTTGTACCTGCTGCATTTTTTCTCCTTGTTGTTCGCCGGTGATGGCTATACTGGTGTTCGGTGTACTTTGTATCACTTTTCCGGGATTTGGTGTGCTGTTGCCAGTTGAACTCTGGTCGTCCTTAACAAACGCGGCAACAAAAGTCATTGCCAGCGTTCATAATGCCTGGTCATCCTGTTGTTTTGCCAAAGAGAGATTCTTTGCTGAAAAGCAGAGGGGACGGAACATCAGCCAACCCTGATCGATTTAGCTGGGATGGGGGTATGTCCGACACTTTACGAAGTGCAGTCGATGTGCCATATTTGCGTCCAGTTAATTTGTCAGTAAAATCCCATCATTGCGTTGTAGCATTGCAAAACAAACGTCGTTTAAGGCATATGTTGGTATTTGGGTCGCATCCTCTCCCTTTCTTTTACTGTTTACTGAAGGCTTGTTTCTTCTCTACACGGTTGTGTGGCAGCTAAACGTAGTTGCGAACGACTTTCAATCCAGTAGAAAAAATCAAACTCAGTTTAGTAATTTAAAAGTGCCCTATCTCATACTTATGTGGACACTTCATTCCATAGTGGATGACAATGCTCTGTGTTCCGATATGTTCAGTTATTTTCACTTTATGCAGGAAAGCTGCTGTCCTACTGCGTGTCGAGTATAGTCTGAGCACCGTTCACCTATCTATCATAAGTAGCCTTTGGTGATTAGTTGAATGCGACTTAACCGTCGAGATATCATAAAATGGTTCAAACAATCTAAACTGATGGCGCATCGCTTTTTGGCTGTTCCCGATGTGCATCGTTCGTAGAACTGGAGCTGTCGAGGGAGGGTATGTTGAGCACAAAATCAGAGGTGAATAGCACGAAAGGCTTTGCACGATGTACTAAATGTAGATGAAGCCAGCGGTCAGTTGGACGTCAGTTCTTTCATATCAACCGTGTTTGGAATCTTGAACAATACATGATTTCTGGTTGACCACAAGCTCTGGAAATTCTACGGTCCACTACTCATTACAACACTCATCGATTATCGTAGACATAGAGACGTATCATGAACACATAAATGGAAGACGGTAATCACCAGTGATGAAAACATACCCAATTTTGACGAGGCTATTGGACAAATGAGCGGCCGGCACGAGTTGAGTAAG
This sequence comes from Paragonimus kellicotti, assembly GCA_014220965.1. Classification (NCBI taxonomy): domain Eukaryota; kingdom Metazoa; phylum Platyhelminthes; class Trematoda; order Plagiorchiida; family Troglotrematidae; genus Paragonimus; species Paragonimus kellicotti. The sequence continues at coordinate 22,842 of LOND01001356.1, read as the reverse complement.
GATTCAACAGTGCACAATCGGTGTCAGTTCGAAGATGGCTAATTGGTTACCTAGGTTGCCTTCGGTTGTAGCGGTAAATGCCAATTGGCTTTTCTGGAAGGGCAACACTGTACACAATCTTATGTCTGCACACTTTCACATCATTCGCTTCCATACACTGACTCAATGTCTGTTGGACATTGTACGTTTCAACAATACAGTTGTTCAGTGCATGTTTTTAGAGTGGTGCAAATGTCATTTCTTCAACGCAACGTTGATAGAGCTATTTGGCTTTCGCATAGTCCAGATCTGCACTGTATTGAGTGTCTTTTGGGATTGTTTGCTAGACAAGGGGACAGAAACGGATGTACTTGAGCTTTGCACTTGGATCTGATGCCGTTTGATAAGTAACACATTCAAGCAATGCACAGAATTTTTGACACAAAATTGGAAGACCAGGGCAATGTCCGTATAATCGCAAAAGCGATTTTTTCCACTGTTAAATAATTCCGTATGCTTAAAGCCATCTATGTGAGCAGACGAGTTGGTCCTGTTCGTATACACATAAGGAAAAAATGCGAAAAATCTGGTGTCTACATAATTCTGAAACAGGATATGCGATGATTTTCAGATTCATTACTTCAAATTTCTCCCCATGTATTTTGATGAGTTGCAACAAGTTATTCATCCGATATGCGCCTGGCCTTGACGCTGCACTCACGGGCCGTCTACAACGGTCCGAACAAGGTAGAAAGTCAATTGTTCATAATTGTTCTTAAGTAGAAAGAGAGAGCTGTTCAAGCTGCCAAATTGTTTCGACTTGTAATCGTGTGTTTTTACAAATAGCGACTTGAAAATTGTTCATTTCGCAGTTTATTATAATCGATACAAATTGAACATTTAATAATAGTTGTCACATCCAGATAAACTTCTCAACCAATCCTTTTCGAAAGGAAGCATTACATTCTAGTTTACCCCTAGCAGAGCACACCAGTGGTGACCGGGAAATGAACCCCTGTTCACGGATATACATTACTGACTACGTCCAAGAAGAACGAAACACGAGTGTAGAGGTTCTGTGCAAAAAGGGTCGGCTAAAATGTCTAGCGTGAAAGGCAGGATTAAATGTGAGTTTCGAGCATTTAACGGTAACGAGTACATTGTTCAGCAAGTTTGGTGAATTTCGTGATTCCAGCTTAATTATGAGGTTTCGGTCTTGAGGTCACTGATTTGAGTTGACAGAACAGTTACTACATCTCAGGGTAGTCGGGCAACCTGGGGAATATTTACAAGCGACTGCGGCTAAACGTTAAAATATAATGATTCGGTCGTGGTCAACACGGTTATCCATAAACACGTTGACCGGCAGTGGCAAAAAAGTGACGTGTTTCAACAAGAGTGGCCTTCAGGTCTGGTGGCTGTTCTTGAAAGGGGCCGGCTAACAAGTTTGGCTAGATACGGAACCTACAACCAAACGTGAGTGGTGTTCAAATAGAAACAGCGCTAAACCCTCCTACAGATAAGTATCATCAAGATTATGAAAGAAGATAACTAAAAGCCGGATAGAATTTTGATAAAAGTGGTGAATATTGCATTCCTGAGACTGATGGTATGTGTAACCAGGTCAGAATATAGAGTTTCATATGACACGTAATGGACTAATGTACGTTGAAAAAGTGAGTCCGGTTTTTAAAAAGTCAATTTTTATCACAATCATCACGTGTTATTGAAACAAGCTTCGTCAAAGCTGAACTGCTACTTGTATGCAGACAGCCTGGTCATTAGAGTTATGCGGTAAGCTTTAGTCTCACTCTCCCTTTTGAATTACCGCTTACGATTCTGCCTTACAAAGTAAATAACCACAACACAAATTACAAACCTCGAGCATACTAAAAACAATGTTGTCT
>LOND01001356.1:9657-20856 GCA_014220965.1 Paragonimus kellicotti | reverse complement strand
TAGGAGGTCCATGCTGGCATCTTGTGAGTGTTGCAGACAGTCCTCCATTATTTCGTCTATGACGAAATTGAACAAAAATGGCGAAAGGGGACAGCCTTGACGTACGCCGCTCCTGGTGCTGAAACTGTCAGACAGTTCACCGTAAACCCTAACCTGAGCTGAAGTCTGGGAATAAAGCGCCGACAGTATGTTCACATACTTAGTCGGTACACCCCTACGTCTAAGCGACTCTAAAAGTGTAGATCGGTCCACTGAATCAAACGCACCTTTATAGCCTTGGAAATACGCGCTTCTATTTCATTCCCTACACCTCCGTGCTGGGGTCACTCGATAATAGTTCCCATATTTTAAGAAAGGATCCCGCGGCTCTTGCGAAAACCATAGAGGGATTAGTTTGACCCCAGTCATTTCAAGGGTTCTAGCATCCATTATACTTCGTCGACTCACTCCAGTTCGGGAAGTAAACATTAGGGAAGAACAGGCTGGGTTTCGCCCTAGGCGAGGGTTGTATAGATCACATTTCACCCTTCGCCAAATTCTGGAGCAGCGTCATGTGTACCGCCGGCCAACAATCGCCATATTCCTCGACTATAAAGGTGCGTTTGATTCAGTGGACCGATCTACACTTTTAGAGTCGCTTAGACGTAGGGGTGTACCGACTAAGTATGTGAACATACTGTCGGCGCTTTATTCCCAGACTTCAGCTCAGGTTAGGGTTTACGGTGAACTGTCTGACAGTTTCAGCACCAGGAGCGGCGTACGTCAAGGCTGTCCCCTTTCGCCATTTTTGTTCAATTTCGTCATAGACGAAATAATGGAGGACTGTCTGCGGCACTCAAATGATGCCGGCGTGGACCTCCTACCTGGTGAAAGACTGACTGATCTTGATTATGCTGACGATAAGGTATTGCTGTTTGACAATTTTCAAACGGCACAAACAACACTGGACGCTATTTCGCGTTCTGCTAAGTACTTCGGAATGCGCTTTGCAGCCTCAAAATGCAAAGTGCTTCTGCAAGATTGCTGTAGTCACGTAGATTTAATGTTAGATAATGAAGTCATGGAGGTTGTCGACCGGTTTGTGTATCTGGGAAGCTGCATCAGTGGTGGCGTCGGAGGTGTAGGGAATGAAATAGAAGCGCGTATTTCCAAGGCTAGGTGGTGTTCGCTAATCTAAGACACCTATGGCGACAGAGGGGTATTTCCCTGAAGCTTAAGGGTCGTGTATATCAAACAACAGTGAGGGCCGTATTACTTTACGGCAGCGAAACCTGGCCACTCAGGGTAGAGGACGTGAACCGTCTCCAGGTATTTGACCACCGATGTCTGCGTTCAATCGCTCGTATCGGGTGGCACCAGCGAGTAAGCAACGAGGAGGTTAGGAAGCGGGTGTTTGGCGCACTGATTGTCAAACGAGTTCCCTTGTTCAGTCGCTACATTTACACAGACTTAGATGGTTGGGTCATGTACTAAGGATGCCAGCTAGCCGTTTGCCACACCGAGCACTGTTTGCGGACGCTGCGGCTGACTGGCGCAAAAAAAAAAAACCAAAATGGTGCGAGGTGGCAGATGATGACCTGGCGTAGACCAATGAAATCGTTTACGAAGGGGTTGGTCACTGTAGGTCGGGCTCGTCTCCCGGGCTGGGGCCCTCGCGACTCACAGAGTCGTCGATGGCATTGAGAGCATTATGTGATCATGGCGGCTAATCGAGCTCAGTGGCGTGAATGCTGTCGTTTTGCCGAGTTGTCTGTGAAGTGAGTGCACTTTATGATGCGGGGCAGTGAAAGCCGTAAGGAAGCTGTCTCGCTGATGACGCCTTACTTTCACTCACAGCTCGGTTGTTTGTTTGCAAGGTGTAGGCGCCTTGATGTTGTATGTTGAATATAGACGTAGCTATTTTTAGTAGTTAGGTCCACTTCCCCTCCCCTCCTCTATTTTCTTCTTTCTTCCTATATAAGTCTTTTTTTCTTTGTCCCCCTCAGGGGGGGGAGTTGGATCAAATAGGAACCGACTGATGGTGTCTTGTCAGATTTTTGCATGATTGAGTCGAAAAGCCGGATAAAATTGGAGAACGGCCCGATTTGAATAAGTTTAAAGTCAGTGCGCAAATTATGGATAGGAACATCGCTTAATTTGTTCAAAATGCCCATGCCTAAAGTTGCATCGTCGACAAACACCACATGAAGACAGCATCCATTTACCACATGGTTACTAAATCAAGAATTCATAGACAAAAAAACTTGCGGGAAGAAAAACTCCGTTAATCGATTACCCAAAATCGTTAAGAGTTCAATCTTCCCGGCATCTTTTTCGTCGTCTAAACTTTTATCAAAGGCTAAAGATTGGATATGGATCCTAGTAGGGAAATTAGGTATTGTTCCCAAAAACTAGTCCGACAAGGGGAGAAAGGGACCTATCAGAATACAATTCTGCGGTATTCCGAGCTAGTGAATGCAGTGGAGGAAACGATATATTCTATGAAACGGAGAGCAGATAGTTTAAATCTACCGGTTATTACTCGCTTCCGGTGATTCCCAAATTTTGTCGTCGACCAACGAATATATATGAGAACCTATAGTAACTGTCCATTCTGCGTAACGATTAACAACTTCCGGTTGTGGAGATTATACCTAAATTGTGAAATAGTCTCTGCTCATAGGCAGTCGGAAGTAGGACGTCAAAAATTGGGAGTGATTGCCAAAAGTCAATGTTTTCTTAGTTATTTAAGCCAGGCTATCCGAATATAGACAACTGTTCGTTTGTAAAAATCAAAACAGAGAGAACTGTTTCGCCCTTCAAATGGCAACCATAACCACTAAGCTATATGGAATCTGGTGCAGAAAACAGCAGCACAGAAAGAAACAAACACTGTATGGAAAAGCAATTAGGTATTTATCGCCCACTCTAGATAAAACAAGTGAACAACCTTGTGCGAATTAGGAGGTATGGCCCACGAGCACACCACACGCTAAATATATGAAAAACAACCAAGTAACTGTCTTTAATATGAAGCCTCATTTGTGTTGAGCAAGTAATTCGACTAATCACATTGATCGGTTCATCCACATTGACTAACATTCTTGTATGAAGTAGGTCCAAGTTGAATGCGCCATTCCCACACAACTGACAACAGGTCGATTATATCTCTGACTCCCTATTATGCCTGTTCACTGAACACAGCTTAAAAGCACGCACAAACAGTTCAGTATCTCAAATTGTTTGGGCTTACACAACTAGAGTTACTTGATCGAATGCATTGCATTGTGATGTCGTTCTTTAGATCAGAGTTTCCATCACTATGTCCGTGTTTTACGCTAACCTTGCCTACCCTATGTTGGCGCAACCAGACGGCACACTATGTAGTGGTTATCTCATCTGTGTCGGTCGGATTCTGTGCTGAACATGCGTTTATCTGCATATACATACGCTGTGCCTCCAGGTATATGCATGTCCTCCAGTGTGTAGGTTGTCGGCACCGTGTTCAAATTGAGTTTGTTCTCATGGCTACTCTGAGGCGATGATTGGATTTACCGATAGACATGGTGATGATGACACTCGGCATATGTTTTCACATGCGGTGGTGGCTAGAATTGCGCGTGAATGCAGTGTGTCAGTGTGTCACACAGCATTTGCCTCCACATTGATAAAGGCTTTGTCGGGCCGGTCCATAGTTTGATTGCCAGACTGTGTGAAATCCACAGACTACGTTGTTTCGATCAGCAATTAATTTATTTTTGTTGCAGAGGCCACCTTTTTGTGCATCTCTGACTTTCGCGCACGAAAGAAACCTGTGCAAAGACGCTATCGTTCGTGCAACCCATAATTCAACAAAACGATCATGTAATTGTTCATGAATTTAGTACAGAATCAGCTAACCCACTTAACATGCAACTGACTTCATAGTGATATATGACCAATTCGGGAACCCGAGTATCCCAACACTTGGTGGAATATATCAACGCGACGAGAAGGCATATCCAAAAGCTCACCGCAAGTGGATTGCAGACAACACGGGTGAGCGGACGAGCCGTCGCTCAACGAAATCGGACCAACGGACGAGGCATGGCAGGAAAAATTTGATGGACGACCAAATGAGAGGCACAACATTCGATGAAATATCTCAACGCGGCGGTTAAATACGTCCCAAAGCCCACAGCGAGTGGGCGGCCGGACGAGGAATGGGAGACAAAAAACCCACAGCAGAAGACGTCAGTCACACACACTAACTAGGTAGTAGTGCACACGACATGTAAGTGAGAACCGCAGCTGTGTCGTGGACTGAAATTTCGTCCCATAAACGCGAACGAGCGAGTTGGACAATAAAGATCGTGCCTTATTGAACGACTTCTTGCTACAGTATGTGCTATTCTCAACACATCCTCTTGCATGTTTTCAGGGATACTCAACGTGCATACAAAAACTATTCTTTCAAGTGAACCAGCTGTTATAAAGTGTTCTAGTGAACTGTGAACAAAACTTTTGATGTGGCAATCAGCTTTTGTTATTAGTAAGAATTACAATCATTTGAGTTTCTTGTCCTAGTTTACAACACATTTTCAGATTATTTGATGTCCGCAACGTTTTCATTATTTTCCGCCCCCGCTCCATCAGATATTCCTCACACTGAACCCGGTTAATGGTAAGATTAGCGGAGAATCAGCCCGAAAACACATGCTAAAATCGCACCTGCCCAACAGTACTCTCCGAAAAATTTGGATCCTGGGAGACGTAGACCGAGATGGTTGCCTGGATGAAGATGAATTCGCATTAGTACTCTCCGAAAAATTTGGATCCTGGGAGACGTAGACCGAGATGGTTGCCTGGATGAAGATGAATTCGCATTAGTTTGTCATCTGATGAAATTGCAACTCAATGGGGACAGTCTGCCCTCTATACTTCCACCGCATCTGATTCCTCCATCGAAACGTGAAGCCAAATCGGGCCCGGTTGTGGAGAACGGACACGACTTGGACTACTGATTCACTTCCAGCTATTGTTCCTTCCTTTTCGATTTGCTTCGATCCGTTCAATCCAGGGTGGCTCACGAAATTTACTCAGTTTCGGTCACGTAATCTCATGTCACTCATAATTCGACTTGCTTTTGTTTGTGGAGATTGGTATCTATGATTAAGACACTACCGAAGGGACCTTTTTTGTGATGTGAGCCGGATTATTTCTGGTTTTATTGTGATGCTTTCGGATCCGAGAAATGGTTCGCTTCCCCACGCCTTTTCATTGCCCTGTTTATGATAGACTAACTGTCCGTTTGCACCCTGTTTGTCCTCTTCGTGTTGTCTGCGTAATTATATTTTCGTCGCTCATATACGGTTATACTCATTCACTCATTCGTCTTCCGAGCCCTTCGTTTGAAACAATTTATCATGTTTTCTTGTTCTTTTATTCAGTCGACAGCTTCTGTGTGGTTGTACAATCAGAGCATTAATTTGGATTTTTCTTACTCATATATTTGTTCTGTGCATATTTGTTTTGCGTCTCAGTTCTGAGAACTATCGACCGGATTAAAAAAAAAAACCCTATTATGAAAATGCGAAACGATGAGAGCGGTCCATAGTGTTTTCATGACCTTCGAAACATCGCTCCGCCCGACGATGTGCAATCAAGTGACACTGATTGTTTGTAAACTTTCACCGAATGGTAAGAAACAAATCATGCGAGTAAGACCAGTCCGACAGGTATCCTTAGGCAGATTGGTAAACCCCATCGACGTTGTTTTAACACTATTCTTAGAAGTCCTGTTGTCAAACGTTAATGTGTATTGAACAAACGGTTTCTTACTGGTCGATCGTTTGGTCTATGCCATGGTTACGTTTTACGAAGGTTATGTTCGAATGAGCTTTCCCGCAGCTTTGGTTAGGTTAGGATTACTAATCAACTTTTCATCATGCTGTGCATTCCTTGATGAGCTTCCTCTTTCAGCCCGCTGGCATTCGACGCCTTCATCATTGTCAGTGGTTTACGAGCGTAAGACAAGTCCCACATTCAGCCCGCACTGATCTGGCAATCAGACTCAATGTGTCCTTATGCACGTTCTTTACTTCACCTTCGTTCGTCTCATGAGGATCGGAATTGTGGTCGCACACAATAACAGAAAGTCTCATCTTTAAGATCAGTTTTTTTTAAAAAGTCACTGCAAAAAAGTGCTTTTCCTCATTAATATTTCCAACATGTTTGTAAGTCGTTGACACTTTTCGCTCTGTGCAGATATCCTTCTGCACGCCGCTACGGATCTCCCTCACTGTCTGTGAGAATCTTGAGAGTTCGTAAAATAAAGCCAGTAGTAACCGTATACACTTTTCGACAAAACAAGTAAGCAGGAACAAATTGTGTTGCTTGGATGGGACGGATCAGACGTGGAGTGTATGCAACCCTCAAACTTGACTCAGTGCAGTTTCACGTATGTGCACTCGCCTCGAGGTATTCATCGCTGTTCTTTGATGTTTACTTGCGAAGCGCGACGAAAGTGCTTTGACTCGAATGAACTACTGAAAATCACACACATTTGTCGAGTGACAAAAGGTAGCCCAGAGGGAATTACTGTTATTCCTCAACGGTCACCTAAGCGCTGATTACTGAAAAGTCAACAACTTGTTCACCAATCCTGCCAGATTTTACCATTGGAGTCTGTACACTTTCCGAGAGATAAGGGTTTTACTTCCATGCTAGCCTGCCAACTGGCTAAACGGCATTGGACACATTGATCACGAAAGCCCCCAGTCACATGCCTCCTGCTTTTATTCCTTCGAATGAGTCACAAGTGGTGCAGCGCAAGCCACTTCGTGGTGAATGTTAAGCACAGACGTTCCTTTGGCTTCGGTCACTGTGACAGGCTAATCCGAAACGGATGCTGCCTACCATGGTGATAAATTTTGTTGTTTAGCTTCACAATGTCCATTGAACTTTGCTATATAAACCCATAGACTGCAGTATGTACCTGATGAGATGCAGCGAAATGTGCTCGAGAGATACGTTTTGCAACAACAAAAAACGCTTGACCTCTCCACTCAAGCCTTGTTCACGCTTCATGGGGGTGAATAAACATCAGTCAAGGCTAATTCAGTTGTATCTACTCGTGTCTGTAATCGAGAACTGCGGTTGGTCGATGTCAGTTTTTACGGGAATTGGCTGGACCCCGGCCATAATTGAGGTACTGGTGTCCGCCGTGCTATATTGAACCATTACATCCAGGAAAGTAATTAACTTGGAACAGTAGACAGGTTTTTGTTCAAGACAATGTTGCATGAATTGCACTTGTACTATTTCAACTTCTGAGATGGCGTCACACGTCTGTTCGCTCGCCCGCCCACACTCTCCGTCTCTCTGAATTATCACAAAGATGCGTCTGGCTCAATGGATCGATTTGTTGTCTTAGAATCGCTTAGGTGCAGAGTCTGTCAAACAGATATGGCCATACCACAACTCAAAGTCTAGGGAGAACTGATAAACTATGCATCAAGGAAGATGCAATCCAAGGGCGCCTACATTACACATTTTGTCTTGGACGAAATGATGGAGAATCGTCTACCACATCCATAAAATTTTGGTCTAGGGCTATTCGAGAGAAGGCTACGGGATTCTAATTAAATCAACAATGTTCCTTTTTGATGGCTTCCATACAACACAAACGTTGAACAATACTCTGCGAACTACTCCAGAATGAGAGGTAAGGTGATGCAGCCAGTGTCTAACGATCGAAAATCGCCACAAGCACACGACCGTTTTTGTGTGACTGTCGTTACACATCAGATATGATACTCGGTGGACTTCGGTCACACATTTCCTGTAAGTGCTCTTAACATCCACACTGATCCACGTACTTCACTGAGTCTGGAATGAACTACATACTTTGCAATAGGCTTAACAACAAGCTGCCCTCTGTAAGACTTGTGATTGCACAGATTTAATATTGGATAATAGTCAGAGAATGTTGACCGATTCGCGTATTTTGGAAGTGGCAACATCAGCAACAGACTGCATGTAATGAAATGAAGGTCGGCTTCCTTAAAGCTAAACGGCCTACAGTAACTTCTAATATCTGAGGCATTTCCACGGCTGCAAAACGTGGTCGTTCAAGGCGAGGGATGTAAACCTATTCCAGATACTCGGTGAATGTTTACGGTTGATTGCATCATTCAAGGGAACAGTGAATAGCGTGGGTCGAATTGGCCCGTTTGTTTGGTCTCTGAGAGCGCATACACCTAGATAGTTGGGTTATGTATTAGGGGATACCAACCAGTCATCTACTATGCCAAGCTCTGCCAACTAGCGCAAGATGCAAAGCGGATAAGTAACGTAGTATGGAGAAATGAAAGCAATTACCAGTAGGTTGGCCGCTGTACACTTCTCAAGCTGAGTTCCCTGTGGTTGGAGCCGTCAGGGGAGATGGCGATTAATCGAGTTCGGTTGTAGCTGGGTTGATGTTGTCGGGACTTGTTTGTGAAATAAGGGCAAAGCCGCAAGTGGATTGCTATGTGCCACGTCGTAAACACCTTAACGTTCCATGGTTGAATTCAGGCATGAGGCCTTCCATGAATTAAGCCGCATTCCCTTCCATCTTTAAACGTAAGCCTTTCTTTCTCTTGTTCTGAAGGCAGCCAGGCAACAATGTCGATCACTGATGCATTGCTGTCCCGTACTAGAACTACTTTCGGACAGACTAAATAAAATGTCCGGCCGCTAGCAATTGTTATTAAGAAAAGTGGACTAACCCTCATAACCTTGCCCGCGCCCATAACAAATGCTGTTCTAGGGGTCAAGACGAATTAGTCGGTAACGTGTCAGTCGCGTATTGTTGTTGTTTTGGAACCGAAATCCAAATAAGCACGAAGTTGGTCGTGCACTATTGACACAAGGTCTAAAACTCGCAAACAGTCCCATTAATTTGGCTCGTGCGCACACGTACGGCCTCTGGGACAGCTGGTCCTGTTTGAACTCTAAAGCTCGGTTATACAGCGTGATATCGACGTCCAATCGTCATTTGGAAGACGAACTGTTTAGTTCTGTTTCAAAACTCGTCACAATGTAATTACACTGTATAATAAGTGAAGTGTCACGTTTATATTTGCGTGCAGTAAACTCTATGGACTTTTCGTGAATTCAAATGAGTATGCTGATTTTGAATGACATTCCTCAAGTTAACAGTCTGTGGAGGTTGCACTACACGCGACCGATCGAGTGAATTCCCACTGAGCTCAAAACGATTAATTGTACGGAGATGAAAGTTTCAGAATCACTGGGATTCGACACAATGGTTCGTTTGTTGTCAAGTGTGTCACCGCACCTTTTCTTTTGTTCAGTAGGGGACGTTACTTTATCATAGACATCTGAACTGTACTTTTAAATTGACGTGCCACTGACGTAATTTTCACCTAGTTGATAAGGATCAAATAAGTCCCCGTTTTGAAACAAATCGGTAATTTATTAGAAACGATTCAAGCAGTTACATCGAAGATCAACCGAGTACAATAGTGAACAGAGAATAAGCGATAGATGAATCAGGCAGTGGACGGTAAATTCGCCTGATCAAAAGCCCACGAGGCGGAAAGGCATGAAATGAACAACAAACAGTCTGTCTCTTAAAGCCTCAAATCCAAAATAAGTTGATCTAGTTTTCTGAGTCTGACAGCCGTTTGCGAACCTCGTTCTCCTGCCGGTCGTCTTGACGTTCACCTGATCCATCCACTGGCAACTTGTTGACAGAAGCAGGACTCTTAGCAGAGGGGCTCTGAAAATAACATCAGCAAGTAAGTGGAGCTTCCGAAATTTGTCGTCTCGTATAGATGTATGCCGTAACTATACTACAGTGAAGGTCGTCTGTGCTTTAGAAGCACAGACCCACGGGAAACATCATATCTATTGGAATTGATCTATCGATCGACAGTTACAATAATGTGCACACTGTTTTCCCATAGCAGAGTTGAACTGTTTTGTCTTCATTAGCATGAAAACTAGGGAGAAGCATTTCAATCAAAACTATACATCACCGATTCATCGTGTTTGTCAAGATTTAGTGTGATGTTGGGTCTAACGATTTGGAGTGACTACAGCTTGCCTCACAATAATCCGAGAGAGTCGGTCGACATGAGACGCCGGATGAGTGGCGCTTAAGTGAAGCATTAAGATGATACAGGAGACTACGTGAAATGACTTTGTGCTATCCTTAGGTCATCCATTTAATGGAACATACAGGAGTAATACTTGTGAAAGACAGGACAACTGGTTACATGTTCTCGGTCGCCAGGAATGATACATGGGGTTGTGATTCACACTGGTTTTTGGAAGTCAAAAAATTTAAAAAAACATTTACACAAACATGTCTCATACAAACTGTGTCTTAATTGCAAGATATGGTCAGATATGAAACAGCCGATTGACTAAGTGGTTCACTAGCGAGATCCTGTACTTGAATTGGTCTGAATAACGGTTAACAAAATTTTTCTCAGCCCCAGGTAGCCACGTGCATTTTAGCATAAGTATGAATATATGTGCTAGATAAATGCTATTCACTTCTCGCGCATCACATGGACACAGAGTACTATTGTAAACGCACCGAACTACGGACAGAGAAGGAGGTTACGCGAGACCGACATATGCCGATCAACCAATGCCAATTGCAATTGGCACTTGTACTACACCGGTGAAGGTGTGATTTCGAGTCAATGTGCTCATAGTGGAGGTAATCGACAACATCGGTATTTACAAATTCGGCTCTGTAGTACCATAGATATAACAAGAAAAGGAGATTTCTTCAATCGACCTAAATTAAGTAAGTTTCCATATAGTCCATCTGTACAGAATACGAAATTATAATCACATCAAAATAGGAAGATGGTCACCTATCATCGGCGAGGTGTAAGTCTAAGCATGCCCCACGAGTAAGCAGTCTAGTGCAACTAACCATTCAGTCGTTGTACTCAAAGACGTTCATTGTTATGATCGATTAGGTCACACATGGGGCTAGATATTCAGATAGGAGCAGCCATGAGTGTTTGACTGGCAGCAGTTGTTACTATCGAGCTGTCTTGAGCTCATTAGGAGACACAAGTCTCCAACAGAATCACTGTACGTTGATTTACTTTCTAGAATTATGGTTTTCTTACTCTATCTGTCGGTGAGCCCTTTAATTTACGCTATGCAAACTGGCAAGTTCTCCCTCCCCCTCCGCGATAACAAACAAAC